>VZSC01013707.1:261260-277240 GCA_013398225.1 Steatornis caripensis | reverse complement strand
GGCCCCTCGCCTCTCCCCTCCCGCTCCCCCGGGGCCGCGGGGCACCACCCGCCGCGGCGTGCGGGAGCGCGGCGGAACCGGCGCTGGGGCAGGGTGCGCGCCCCGCGGGCGGGAGCTGCCCCTCAATAACAGCATCTCCCCGCTCTCGGCGGCGCTTCAGCTGCGTGGAGCTCGCAGCTCGGGAGGCGGGACGGCGACTTCTCAGGATACGCTTGGGAAGAAGCGGGAGGGGGGCGGGTATTCGCTTTACAATTTCACAATTTTCCAAGCATTAGGAAACAGTAGCGGTATCCGTCCCGTGCGCTGGGCGAGGGAAGCGTCCAAAGGGTATAACAGCACGTAAGGCACTTGTCCCAGCTGTCCTCCCTACAGCTATATACAATAGTTACTAAGCTTTACGACCGTCACTTTTAATGGCTCAAGTGAGCTAGATTTATCAAATAGCTACAAGTATTACAAAACATTCCAAATTTCAAAAGTAAGCAAGCAAAAGAGCATCTTGAGTCACCCGGCTCAATTGAATGATTCATCCGCCCTCACAGGCACCCTTGGGCACCTGAAGAGCTCACAGGGCAGGCACCTAAGAAAGATAAGGAAATTAATTTAGCGCTTTTGTGTATTTCCTAACATGTTAAAATACGGTTTCGAAATCGGTGCAGTAAACAGAGGTAGGCCACGTCAAAATACTTGACTTTTCTTTTTCACAGCTGCAACTGACTTTAAAACTGATCTAATTTTATCACTTGCAAAAAATTCCAATGACCGCAACCAAAATCTCCTGCTCTGCTTTCAAATGTAAAATTTTAGCATAAGAATTGCAGTTTATGCACGATAGCAATCTAACAGTGCTTGTTACCTTCAAATTCCTAGTATCACATTTTTAGAAAACTACACTGCTTGCGTTATTCCACATGATGCGTCTGTTGGGAAGTTTATACTTAGGAGGTACAATGTTTACTTGGTTAGTGTGTATATACAACTCCTTTGAAGGCTAATTTGAGTTTGCTACATGTTATACTCACAGAATCATTCATTGGCTTGTTCAGGAAAAGCTATTGAAGGGACCTGCTCTAGATTAAATGTTGGGTACGTCACTTGTCTGTAATTACCAGACCAACATGTTGGTCTCTGTAACAGTGTGAATCATTATCAAAAAGTTACACAGGTGAATATATTCCATAAGGCATGATTTCATTTCAAATATTAAAACAACAGCTTCAGATTTGTGTGGTTTTTTACAGATTTATCTTAGAAATGTTGTTTGGGGGTGCTGGTGAAAGGAAGGGTCCCCTTGCACGGCAGCCTGAGAGGTCAGGTACAGCTTTACCAACCAGGACACCCAAGTACAAGCAGAATTTCTGAGAAACAGCACAGGCTTGCTGTGTTTCCATTGGGATAGAAAGCAGCTGTACTTAGGGACTGGAGACCCGTATTATTTTGGCAGCACTGCCCCATGCCAATCCACATTTATTAAGTACGCTTTGTGATCCGTAACAAACCAGATGAACCGAGGGCTTTATAGATCGGGATTATTCAAATCTGTGGCCTGTTTAGAAGAAAGGTAAAGCATTCTTGCTATTACTTCATCGGTGACTTCAACCACCACCGGTTGCACTTGCATCATTGTAAAGGATTACCCCACTGCGGTCCAAGGCTGCAGCTTTTTTAGGGATGACTCGTTGTGTTCGTGGCCCTTTTCCAGAGTGCTATGGCAACTCTCTTGTCCTCTGGCACCGCAGNCACCACCGGTTGCACTTGCATCATTGTAAAGGATTACCCCACTGCGGTCCAAGGCTGCAGCTTTTTTAGGGATGACTCGTTGTGTTCGTGGCCCTTTTCCAGAGTGCTATGGCAACTCTCTTGTACTCTGGCACTGCAGTTTTCCAGTCGATTTTCTTCTCTGGATATGCAACCGCTAACTCCACGCACCGGAAATCAACAGACTTAAACATTTATTGATGTCCTGGTTCACACAGCCACAACATCTTCCAAATGCAAAGAACTTGCATGAATTACAGAGTTCAGTTCAATAATGTAAACGGACAAACCTTAGTTTGCTTTTATTTCAGGTAGCATTACAGAGAGCTCTGCGAGCTTTTATTTCTCCTCACCTTAATCTAATGTATCAGTAACCTATATAGCCTTAATCTAATGTATCAGTAACCTATATCGGAAAACTAGGCCATTGATGCAATTTGCTAAACCAAAAGGTTTTGAGTAAGAAATAATGTGGCATGAAATAGAAAAGAGGTTTTTTTAATAAACACCCATAGCTGTTAAGGGCAAGAGCTGCTGTGGGATAACTATTTACATTGTGCTCCTAAATAACACAGAGCAGAATTTGAGAAGAAAACTTCAGAAGAAAGCTTTGTCACGGAAGCTGAGATACGCAAGTTCTCATCGTCCAGTTGAGCGCTCCCTGGGCTGTTTTCCAAAAGTGTAATCGCAGCCATATTGGAGAGGAGAGTGCCTTTTACTAACTCTCATATCTCAAGGTTTTTTAGCTATAGCTTGGTGGAGGTCTTAAAAAAAAACAGAGACCACAGCAATGCCTTCCATCAGTCGGAAATTCATGGAAGGTACTTCAATACAAGTGTCCTGTTTCTTCATGTTTTTTTCAATGGTTTGAGATCTTGTGTGTTCTGCATCTTAAATGAAGAACTTCTGGCATTTCTATAAAAAGGCTCCCTGTTCAAATTTTAATGTGGCTTGTGATACTGATGCGCTTCTCTCCACTGCCAGTTAAAAGAGGAAAAAAGTCAGATTTATGTTTTGAAAAAAACGCATGTTATGATGCACTAATGAATAATAAGGCAAAATAACATTTCAAGAAGAAATACAGAAACTGCTGCAGAAGCAACAGCACCACTATGTTTCTTTAAACCACTCATCAGCTCGTTCAGCATTCCTTCTTAAAAGAAGATAGCTCTATTCAATCAATGTTGTTATTTAATAATTTTATTAAAACATATTTAATTCCATTTGAGACTGTTCCTTCACAATTCCTGCTTGACATGTGGGGTTTGTTGGAATTCAAGATAACCCTGTCAACTGTGGTTTTTTCAGTGCGCATCATGAATGCTCATGAGATCAGTGCAACCAAGCAGCCATGGGATCCGGACCCACCTGCTTTCCCTAGGACTTGGATTTTGTGTTTATAACAATAGGATTGGGCTGCAAATCAGAGGTTCTGGTCCCTGCGCTTACTTGCCCCGCTGTTTTTACTTATGCGACATGAAGAGGTTTTCTTATTACAAAGCCAAGAAACTTAACCCTGAGAAAAAAAGTACTGTTTTCCAGGCTTCATTCCAGTTATTCACTGTTGTCGTAGCCTTCTCTTCCTCTCCATACTGAACAAGTGTTGTCCAAAGCAGGATGAAGATGCAGAAAATATTATACAAGAAGAATGAAGCTTTCTCTTGCACAAGAGAGTAACATTTTGAAAAGGCAATTATTTAAGGTTTTTCTTAATGTTAGTTACTACGTGAACAAGAAAACTGTATGTCACAGGCTTAGAAATGAAAAAGGGGGAAGCGATGTCGTTAGCTGTTCTGAGACCAGGCCATTTCTGTTTCAGCCAGTGAAAAGATTTAGAAAAGCATGTACTTACAAAAAGCTTTTCAGGGTAATTGCATTGTCTCCTGCTCTTTTTAAAGGAGAGGTTAAAAGCAAACTTAGAGATATATGGAATGCAACACATTTGTCCTTCCCTCCCTCACATCATAAAACGAGGAATCTATTTACTTGCTCTTGCTTTTCTGTAGTACATCTAAAAGAATAAGAGAATGCACTTATCGGCATCTCACTGTGCTGTATTAAGCCAATATTTTAATTACTGCGCAGAATGAACTCATGCAAGCTAAGGGAATGCTCTTACAGCCCCCATTACTGTGTGTACTATTTACTTAGACAATTATTTTGATGTAAGCTATGGTGTTCTTTGCACAAGCAAGAACTATGCAAAGTGAGCAAGAGCTATAGAATGAATCGCTGCTTATGCAATTTCTTTATAGAAATGTTAACAGCCAGGTGCCCTGTGTTCCACAGCAGGACGTCGAGAAGTGTTCCTCGAGGCAGCACTGAAGGAACCATTAAAAGAACTTGAACACGCACGACGCACCTACAAAGCATAAACTGGGAGCACAACATATAATTTAATCCTAAATGTACCAAGGTACTTCTTAGAATTACTTACTGTTTTACTTAGCTAGCTACAGTTCTACCAGTTAGCAAATCCATCAGTAAAGTATCTATATTTTTCATGAATGTGTTATCGCAAAGAATGTTAATGGTGTCTACAAAACAGAAACATTTCAGTGGTTTCATGAAACCATTTGATTTCCTATATATAAAATTAATTAAGTTCATCAAAGAGATAGCTCAAGCCACCTAAATGTTAATGATCATCTATCTAATTGTCAACTGTCAATATTTAGGACTTCTTAGAAAATGTGGAAGAAAAAACCAAAACCACCCCTAAAATTCCCCACAATAGAGAATGAGCAGAAACAGTCTTCTAGCTCATTAATTATTTTTTCTCATACTCAATCTCAACATTTTTGCCGCAGCTGTGAAGAGTTATGCTATTTCTTTTAACAAAACCTTAAAACTCTGCAAGATGACTGTAGTTACTTTGCCTGACAATGCATACACAGGACCCCTAGAACCTGTCAATAACATCTGGCTTGCAAAAATTTCTAGGGTTTCAGGCAAAACTCTTCCTTCTCCTCTGTGTACTGTCACTGAGCTACTTTAGGGTCAAGATGTTTCACCAGTGTATTTGCATCATCTTGACTCACTGTACCACTTTGGTATGTGCCCACCAGAAAATGAGTCTATAAAACTACAGGGTTCATACACTGGATTAACATAGTATGCCAACTCACGGGATCCTCAAATTTGTCTTTCATCTATGGAAGTGTCCTGCTGCAAGCAAAGATATTTGTTAACACCAACACCAACCATTTAAAGCAGGCTTTATAAGCCAATGTTTTCCGTTCTGGTCAGAAACTGTAAGGACATTTTAGCTCCAATAAATTGGTTCAACTTGTCCTTGACAAGAAAACCAGCTTAGGAAAAAAGAAGCTGCATTCTGCATTTGAAACAGGGTTTGGAAAAATA
Source organism: Steatornis caripensis (assembly GCA_013398225.1). NCBI lineage: Eukaryota > Metazoa > Chordata > Aves > Caprimulgiformes > Steatornithidae > Steatornis > Steatornis caripensis. The sequence goes on along the minus strand of VZSC01013707.1, from coordinate 272,119 downwards.
ACTAATAAGGCAAACATATCTTCAAGGCAAAAAACACTTCCATTTATTTTATAAAAGAATTCTTCATGCTTTGGAAAACTCAATGACATGGTAAGAGTCGCTGATTTGTCTTTCGCTCACTTGCATTATGTTTTGCTCAAAGCACTTGTTCACAGTTGTAGCCTTATGAGGTAATTTTTGCTAAGAGAAAACCTGTCATCTTGAATGAAGTGTTTCTTCAACATGGTTTAAGTGACCTACGAACACCGTCTAACCGTGTTGCCTTGAACACTATAGAAAGACACTACTTTCTCCAGGCACATTTCTATGCAGACATTCAGTTTTCTCTTTGTAGAAAGCACATTTTCCAAAGTCCTGTTTCTTAGAGTCCTTAGGGCACAATCACATCTCTTTGCTGGCCCTCTCTCCCTTAGCTCATGAAGACAACTGCTAGTCCCCTTATTTCCAGTTCAGAGAAGTCCTTTAGTCCAAAAAATCAGGGGTTTTTTCATGCTTTTCGGTGGTATGTTGGACAGTCCTCTGGACAATGGTTTTTATTTTTTCAGCCAAAATGACTAAAAGAGATGTCCAATGTCTCTTCATTTTAGCTGGAACAAACGTTCACTGCCTTAAACCAGGTCAGTGACAGACAAGAATCTCTAAGATTTCTTGCTGCCTAACAGTAGCTCCTTGTACAGGTATAGACAGACAATTACTATATAAAAAAGATTACTAAAAAATAATCTTTCGATAGCTGGGGAAAATGAGCTCATGTTTGGTTAAAAGGCTGCATTTTTCTAACAACTTGCAGGCACTGAAAGAGCAAACCCCGCATTTACTACTTTTTTCGCTGGTCCTCAATGGTGTCCTGCCCTCTCCCTTGCTCTGCTGCTTGTCTGACCTCTTAGCAAGCCGGTGCAGAAAACTAGCAGAAAGTTACCCAGTTTTTGTTGCTGATGATTTAGCAAGCCACATCGCCAGGGTGAGGAGTCAGTGGAGGACAGGAGCCTCTGCCAGGCCAGACAGGGTTGTGCTGCTGGGGAAGGAAATTGAGGGGAGAGGGGCTGGACCACTCCATCCACATGCTGGCACTGAGCCTTCACGTCACCTCAGCTGTCCAGTGGCATTTGCTCAGCCTTAAAAAGTAATGTGTGTTTGGGTTCTTTTTCCAAACAACAACAACAAGATCACCAAAATGTAAATGCATCCATGTAACATCCTTGCTGGTTTTTAATTTAACATGTAGTGGTACGGCATTCTACATCAGCTGTATTAACAATTTCACGAATGCATCCCAGTCCTATAACGTTACGTTATTTTCACCTCAGTAAAGCAATCGATAGCTTAAAAGTGCTCTGGTCATGGTAAAGAACCACATGTTTCATTTAACTTTTATGCAATTAAGGTCTTGCATTCAAGAACAGGATAGCAGTGTGCCTGCTTTTAGCAGCAGATACTGCCGCATTTCGAAATTATAAAAGACCAAGACAAAAGAGGTTTTTATGCATAGTACACAATAACAAAATTCATAGACTAGATGTTTTTAAACAAATACTTTTAAAAACAGTTCTTATTTTTACTTAAATGTTTATATAGCATAAAACCTGTCACCTTCAAACAAGCATGTTGTAGGAGTTTTTGGACAAAAGCTCTCAGAATTTATAATCTTCCAGCAGCATTTTGATGATGCTTGAATAGCATTTAAACCAACACCATATTCCATGCATTTTAAGATATTAGTTAATATCATTTAATAGGAGCAAATGAAGAGTTAGAAACATGTGACCAGGCAGCCTTGGTACACTCTGATGTTTACCCAATAAGCTCACTGAAGGTCATTTTCTTTACCACACATCACTATTTTCAGAAATCTTGACAAATAAAACAGTTGTCTCAAAAAAATCACTGACATTTATAAGCCTTCACAGTCATATGAATAGCCTCACTAAGACTTTATATATTTCCAGTTCTTTGACTCTGAAGGTTACCCATGCACCTAAGTAAACCAAATAAAATCGAGAATTTCAATATAGGGATCACACACTGTTCATGAACCATCTGTGGTGAATCTTGATTTGTAGGAGGAAGCCATTCAATAAATTCTGAACAAATAGATCTGTAACCATTCTAAACTGAATCCAGCCAATTTCTGCTTATAAAAAACCAAATCAAACCAAACAAAACCAAACCAAACCAAAAACCCCTCATGCAATTTATTTGCTTCAAGGCATTTATTTTAAAATTCTGATCACCAGCAATTCCCACTAAATTGCCTTGCACATTGTTTTGCTAAAGAATGTTTTAGAAAAGTAAAATATATTCTATAATGTCTATAATGCTCATTTGATCTACTTGGGAAGCCAAGCCTTTTCCACTCACACACAATTACATATTGAATTTCTAAATCCAGAGTTACAGCTGTAATTAGTCCAAAGGACGTTAATGCAAAATAATGCTTTATAACAGATCTAAAACATTAGTAACACATCCTAAATATAGTGTGCATTGCCATTGACTGGTTAGATATATTCTCATTTCCTCATCTTACTGGAACAAAGGCATCACTTTCAGAACAAGGGAAAAAAGACTTAGGATGGAGAGTGCCTAGTCATATCATCTGTGCTAGGTTTCTGCTTCAGCATTCTGCTCTTTAGCTGCTCCTGCTGTTCCTGTTTTGTATTATCAAATCGTGAGAAAAATGACTGACGTGGAACAAATGATAAACAGGGCACGCATCTTCCTCTCATGCTCTAAGAAAGTTGAATTTTGAAGGCCTTTAAGTACCTTCCACACTCCCGCCTTATTTGTGTCTCCAATTGCTGAGTATTACCGAATAGAACTGTTAGGACAGTTNAGGGCACGCATCTTCCTCTCATGCTCTAAGAAAGTTGAATTTTGAAGGCCTTTAAGTACCTTCCACACTCCCGCCTTATTTGTGTCTCCAATTGCTGAGTATTACGAATAGAACTGTTAGTACAGTTATTCTGTAACACTGACAGAGTGCAGCTAGTGGTTTGCTTTCAGATGTACACCGGGAGCCCGGACTGCAGTGCTCTGGGGGTGGCAGGTGTGCCGGGCTGACCCTGGCTGGCTGCCAGACCCCCGCCCAGCAGCTCCATCAGTCCCCCTCCTCAGGGCAGGGAAAATAGTACAGAAAAGCTCGCGGGGCAGGATAAAGAGAGCGTGATCATTTGGTAACTGCTGTCACGGGCAAAACAGACTTGACTTGGGGAAAACGAATTTAATCTATTGCCTATTAAAAACAGAGTAGGATGGTGAGAAACAAGGACAAAACTAGTAACGCCTTTCCCCCCTGCCACCCTTCGTCTTCTCAGGCTCAACTTCACTCCTTCATTCCCAAGTCTTCTACCTCCTCTCTGCCGAGCGATGCAGAAGGATGGGGAAGAGAGGCTGCGGTCAGTCTGTAACAGCTCATCTCTGCTGCTGCTTCCTCCTCACACTTTTCCCCTCCTCCAGTGTGGCATCCCTCCCATGGGATACAGTCCTTCACGAAATGCTGCAGTGTGGATCCTTCCCATGGGCTGCAATTCCTCATGAACTGCTGCAGCATGAGTCCTTTCCATGCCATGCAGTCCTTCAGGAACAGACCGCTCCAGTGTGAGCTCCTCTCCATGGGCCACAGGTCCTGCCAGGAGCCTGCTCCTGCACGGGCTCTCCAAGGGCCGCAGCTTCCTTCAGGGCACATCCAGCTGCTCTGGCATGGTCCTCCGTGGGCTGCAGGTGGACAACCTGCTTCGCTATGGTCTCCTCCGTGGGCTGCAGGGGGATATCTGCTCTGGCAACTGGAGCACCTCCTCTTTCTCCTTCTTCACCAACCTCAGTGTCTGCAGGGTTTTTTCTCACATTTCTTCTCACTCTTCTCTCTCACAGCTGTTGCACAGTGGTTTTTTACGCTTTCTTAAAACACATTATTATCTCAGAGGCACCACCAGCTTGTCTGATGGGCCCAGCTTTGAGCAGCAGCGGATCTGTTTTGGAGCCATTTGGAACCAACTGTGTCTTGCATGGGGGCAGCTCCTGGTGTCTTCTCACAGGCCCCACCCCTGCAGCCCCCCACCCGCTGCCAGCAGCTTGCCATGTAAATGCAGTACAGAAGGTTTGTGCCATTATTTGGGACCTCTATGCCAGCACAGCAGGAAACAAAACGGGAAGTCAGAACCCAGCGTTAAGCCGTAACTCTCTCTAGGTAAGGGTTTGCCTATTTCCTAAAAGCCGCAAAGAAAAAACTGTTCTCACGGACACCCCACGGATATCATCAACAAGCCTAAACCCCCTTATCTCTTCCTTTAAGGCTAACATTTATATTTAAAAACTAGAGAGATTAATTAGATACGTCACTAACTTTTCTTACATTTAGTGTCAAGGAAAACATTAAAAAGCTTGTTCCAGGAGNCAGTCCCCCTCCTCAGGGCAGGGAAAATAGTACAGAAAAGCTCGCGGGGCAGGATAAAGAGAGAGTGATCATTTGGTAACTGCTGTCACGGGCAAAACAGACTTGACTTGGGGAAAACGAATTTAATCTATTGCCTATTAAAAACAGAGTAGGATGGTGAGAAACAAGGACAAAACTAGTAACGCCTTTCCCCCCTGCCGCCCTTCGTCTTCTCAGGCTCAACTTCACTCCTTCATTCCCAAGTCTTCTACCTCCTCTCTGCCGAGCGATGCAGAAGGATGGGGAAGAGAGGCTGCGGTCAGTCTGTAACAGCTCATCTCTGCTGCTGCTTCCTCCTCACACTTTTCCCCTCCTCCAGTGTGGCATCCCTCCCATGGGATACAGTCCTTCACGAAATGCTGCAGTGTGGATCCTTCCCATGGGCTGCAATTCCTCATGAACTGCTGCAGCATGAGTCCTTTCCATGCCATGCAGTCCTTCAGGAACAGACCGCTCCAGTGTGAGCTCCTCTCCATGGGCCACAGGTCCTGCCAGGAGCCTGCTCCTGCACGGGCTCTCCAAGGGCCGCAGCTTCCTTCAGGGCACATCCAGCTGCTCTGGCATGGTCCTCCGTGGGCTGCAGGTGGACAACCTGCTTCGCTATGGTCTCCTCCGTGGGCTGCAGGGGGATATCTGCTCTGGCAACTGGAGCACCTCCTCTTTCTCCTTCTTCACCAACCTCAGTGTCTGCAGGGTTTTTTCTCACATTTCTTCTCACTCTTCTCTCTCACAGCTGTTGCACAGTGGTTTTTTACGCTTTCTTAAAACACATTATTATCTCAGAGGCACCACCAGCTTGTCTGATGGGCCCAGCTTTGAGCAGCAGCGGATCTGTTTTGGAGCCATTTGGAACCAACTGTGTCTTGCATGGGGGCAGCTCCTGGTGTCTTCTCACAGGCCCCACCCCTGCAGCCCCCCACCCGCTGCCAGCAGCTTGCCATGTAAATGCAGTACAGAAGGTTTGTGCCATTATTTGGGACCTCTATGCCAGCACAGCAGGAAACAAAACGGGAAGTCAGAACCCAGCGTTAAGCCGTAACTCTCTCTAGGTAAGGGTTTGCCTATTTCCTAAAAGCCGCAAAGAAAAAACTGTTCTCACGGACACCCCACGGATATCACCAACAAGCCTAAACCCCCTTATCTCTTCCTTTAAGGCTAACATTTATATTTAAAAACTAGAGAGATTAATTAGATACGTCACTAACTTTTCTTACATTTAGTGTCAAGGAAAACATTAAAAAGCTTGTTCCAGGAGAGCTCTTCTTCGTATCCTCTCCCCCTTTTTTTTTTTTGCCTCAGCTTTAATTTTGAAGAGGGTAGAAGGTTTTCTAAAGATGAAAATCCTGCAAGCACCCTTAAGGGCAGGTAACAGCTTCTCCTGAGGTAGTTCATCGCACTGATGAATTACTGTCATGCACAGCAGCATTGATTTCTTCAGAAAACCTGATTCTACATTTTGTTAGTGCCTCATCCCACGTTCATCACTTTAATTTCTTTATTGCATGATATGCTTGTTGGTAGAAGTTGACTGCTAGCTCCAGAGTGTGCATGCAGTATGGACCAGTGCAAGCTGTCTTCATCATGGATTGTTTTGTGCTGTCATGAAAGCCACAACAAATATGTTGCCTTCAGAGAGCAGGTGACCAGTTCCTAAAAATTGCATTTAATTTTGAAATTTGAATTTCTGCCAAAACTGTAAGTTCTGAAATGTCAGCATTTCCCATGGAACAGAAATTCAAAATGTCGATCAGCTTTTATCTCAAGTGAAATATGTTTGTATAGTTGCCTAGGCACACGGACAAGACAGTGTTTTGTCTGCTTCATGCTGGAATAACTTTCAAAGCTTAGGAAGTCAAGAAGGCAAGCGCTCAGCTCCCCTTCCAGCTCTGTAGTTTCTGTTTGAATAGTCATGTTGCACAGGAATAATGCTTCTGACTTCCCATATTAGAAAGGCTGCAGCATTAGTTTGTAATAAGCCTTCATAAGAAACTCAATCCTAGGGTTGCAACAAAGGACGTGACCTTTTTCTATGCTAGAGTAGCTTTCATTTTGCCAGTGGGATTCACAGCTATTTGTTGACCAGCGGAGGCATTTTGAAATTCAGATATGCTGGGCTTCATGTTCCAAAACACTCCATGCTGGCTATCAACTCCTCGTCCCCTCCCCACGATGCTTCCGTTCCTGTCTTGTCTATCTGCCTTGGGCCTATCCTGTCCCTTCTATCTTCTGATGTAACGCTGTCCCTCAATTCAGTTTCTCTGATGGTGGCTTTTCTTTTTAAGCCAGTCAGGTTACTTTCCCCTGGTTGCTCTCTGGTCACCTGAACTTAGAAGAGTTCAGGTGAGACTGAGTTAGAGACTCTGGAGTGCTCGAGGAAATAAATGCTCCAAGGACTCTTTTAGCGCTAAATGCCACAGATTCATCTGCAGCTACCTGTTGATGTGTTGCAGTGCATTACTAGGGCCCTTGCCCACCGACCATGCAGACCACTGCCCTGTTTATCAATGCCACAGTTTTGCCTGGGCAGTGTGCCCAGCATGCTGGGAGGCAAGGTATCTAAGCATGAAAGAAAGGGAAGGCATTTACTTAACACGCTTACTCCTGAGATGAAATAAGCATTTAAGAATGTCAGCTGGTCAAGGTGAACCCTGAAATCGACTGTGTACATCATCGTGTCACAAAGCTCATCCGACAAATCAAATCAGCCTCTAAGGAAGACAGCATGGGCTGCAATACAGCCACTTTCGTTTGGGACTAAGCAAGCACCTTGCACTCAGCAGCTGAGCGGACCAAAGGCAGCACCGCATGAGTGCGGGAGCAGCAATTCCAGATCCATGCTTTGTTCCGCGGGGGGGAAGCCGCTTGCAGGGGCTCAGTGTTGTATTCCTGTTCTCACTCATGATCACAATGTGATTTATCAGTACTTTGTCGATTCCAAAAATACAGAATCTGCTTTGACAGACCATTTGTAGCTATGGAAATAGCAATATCATCTCTGACAATTCACTAAGAATTTCTTAAACAATTGTTGAGTGGGCATTCAGCTCTTCAAAGGAATTCCTGCAAGCCACTGCAGTTAACATTAAAACATCTCTCAGGAAAACAAATATTTCAGAAAAAGCAACTCACTAAAACCTCTGCTAGGGCCAAGCATCGCTGATCTAGCCAACACAAAGGCTGCCACATTGATTAGCCCGAGCCCATCTAATCCACCACTCTGTTCCCTGTGGTACCGAGCGGTGAGCGAGTAGGAAGGGAACAAGAACAAGAGCCGCACACGCCGATCCTTCCTCCAGCATCTGGCCACAGGTAGCTTAGGAACTAAGTCACAAAAATTAAATACCAGAATTCTACTGATTTTGTATCCAACCGTTTAAGGTAGATGGGAAGGCTTAAAGTGTCTTCAACGGTTTAAAGGAAAAAGTGAGAGAGGAGGCATGCTATTTTAGCTGCATTGATTGTCACGTTTTTTACTGCCTCTGCTCAAGCGGCGGAAGGTCTGCACAGCCTGCACAGACTGCGGCCTCTCCAGTATGCCAAATCCTCTTCAAATATTTGCTTTTTAATCAACAAATGATTTGAGCGGCTCTGTTTATTCTCTGCCTTTTTAAGAGCTCCTATTCTGCATTTGAATGATGAAAGCAGACAGAACTTTCAAAATTTAGCACTGTATTTCTGAGCCACCGCTTTCAGCACTTTTCTCATTTCCTGTTACAATTCACAGAACTAATTATGCTGCCAATCCATTTGCATTTTCCAGTTTACTGTTCCCAGTAGCGTAATAAAGAACTAAGCAATGTTATCAGGTAACTGCCCTGGAAAAGTAGTGTACTGGCTCCTTGTTACAATTTAGCATTGCTCTTGTGAAATCAGTAATAGCGTTAGTAATTCTCAGGAAAGAAAAGGAAAAATATTAGTGATTTTTGTTATTGAAATTCGATAAAAAGTGAAACCGTTAGGAAAAAAAGGAAAATAACAACTCAATAGTTGTGCAAGTTGAATAAATGTAAGTCTGAAACTATCTCAGAAGATTATTTAATACCTCCTCCTCTCTAAAGGCTAGCTGGATGCCTGGCAGATGTTATCTGATGTGTTACTGTTCCAGCGAAGGTGATTCCAAACCAGGCCTGCTTCAGTGCTTTACTACTCTCATATTTGGATTTTTCCCCCCTACTATTTAACATAAAGCTCCCTGAGTTAAATTAAAGCCTTTATTTCTTGCCCTATCTTTCATCATACGTTGGCCCGTTAATCACCTTTTTCAGTAAATCACTACACTTTCGGAGACATCTACAAGGAACACTGGGCAAGGGATATAACACAAATGCAGTTCCTCCACAAATCACATTTTCTAAGCTTCCTCTCGGCCTTGCTGCCTTCAGGAAGAATTACTTTTCCATCTCTGTCCCACCACCACACCAGGCTGAGAGTTACATTCAACGCCTGATCAACATCAAGCAGAACAACATAATTGCCTTCTGCGCCTTCCATGGTATTCTTCAATGTACTTAGTAATTCATAACATTGTACTTGTGTTCCTACTTATTGTAATTTCATATTTTTCCCTACAGCACTACTGCCTAGACAATTAGTCCCCATTTTGTATTTGCGCATTTGATGTCCTGGTTTTACAGATAGTCCTTTATATTTTAATGAAATTTCTTCTTGTTGATTTCTCCAATCTATTCAATATTTTTCATTTTGACCCCGTCATTCAATGTGCTTGTGACTTCTTTCAACATGCTGTCATTAAAAACCTTTTATAAGCACCATTTTTATTCCATTACTCCAGTTATTGCTACTTAGACTGATTAGCTTTTGGGGCAAAAAACACCCATCTTTTTGTGTTTGTTCCTCTCACTTTGATAATCCATTTTTATGACTGATTGGTTAGTTTTTCCCTAGTTATATATTCTTGTGTGGGAGAGCATTAGAAGACACATTTACTACAAAATAACACACCTACTACTTATTTCCTCTCCACCCATTAAACTAGCTGTCCTACTAAAGAATAAAATCAGATTATTTTGTCATTTTGTTATTCATCTAATGGCTCTCCGCTTGTTGAGCACAGACTGATGGACTCAGAATTTCCTCAGACCTCCTGCTGTCCTCCTGTCCGCAAAGGGTAGTGGGGGAGGAAGGATAGGTAGTTTTTTGGCATTAGGACCTCCACACTTACACGCACATTTGTCATTCAGGAACTCTCTATTTTCCAGGGAACCCACTGAGAGAATTGCTGCTATTATTTCAAAGAAGGTGTTTCTTTGCATATTTCTAAACAGAACTGAAAAATACTCTAGAAACTATTTTCATTTGATAGTATACTGCATCCTGAAGATACAGCTGCAAAGGCGCATGATCTCTGAAAATACAGAGAATAAAAACCGCGCAGGATCCAAGGGTAAGTCGTTTTAGCTCTGTCAGCTTTTTCTCCAGGATGCCAGTGCATACACAACACATGCTTCCACTAGCTTTTATTTCTTTAAAAATAAAGATGCAATTTTATCCCTCACTTTGAACTAGTAACACATAAAAAGATATTTTGTTCTACTGCTAATAGCTTCAAAGTGTGAAAGCCCGTGAAAATACTGCAGAGGTCACAACACAAAAAAAACTTTATCCTGAAGATTTTGTTTCATGTGCTTTCCTGTGACTGCGTGCATTTGTACTTGCTCATAGAGATCTGCTTTCAAAGAGGTTTAGTCTTCAGTCTTCCCCTCCCGCCATAGCCATTAGCAAACACTAAACATGAAAGCCAGGTTGAGAACAAGCAATATAAAAATGTTTCGCTTTGCTTCCCCCTGTACTTTCATATTTTTCTGAGTTTTCCCACGGTGTGCACAACAAACACTGCAGAAAAGACACACTTCTGCAAGGTAAGCGTGGATCTGTCCAAACACCAGAACCGAGACTAGCACTGAGGGCAGCCTCGGCCCTCTCTCTTATGCCCAGTCTGGTTTAGAAAGACCAGGTACCACTGGCGGTAAATCTACACAAGTCCTTTCTCCAAGACAATAATAACTTAACCCCCCCAGCATTTGAAAATTCTGCTTAGTTTCGTACGAGGTGTCTTTCCTGTTTCCCAGGCAACTTCAGACAGAGAGAAAAGATCTGATGTATGCATGTGTGTGTATACATATATGTATACGAGTAATATAAAATTCAGGGTCAATTCTCTATATTAAAGTGGAATTAACAGAACCTGAAGTTGTGAATTGCCATTATTAAACTCTGATGGCAACTTTGTGTGAGATAATTGACACAGATTCGTCCAGAAACAGGAGAAAACCAGGAGTGGGGGTGGTGGGGTGCGTGTGGTGGTGTAGGGGCGGAGGTATTACTGCTCCTCTGGAGGAACCTCCCCTTTATGAATTCTAGATCCGCGTCCAGCAAAGGCCACAGACATCAGGGCACAGATGAACAC
>VZSC01013707.1:245164-260814 GCA_013398225.1 Steatornis caripensis | reverse complement strand
TTCCGCCAGCCAGCCGCCGGGCCCCGCGCTGCCCGCGCCGCGCCCGAGGGAGCCGGCCGAGAGCTCGATGCAGGGCGGGGCAGCGCTGCTGGCGCCGCTGCCGTGCCCTGGCAGGGTGAAGGCCGCAGTCGCACGGGTGGGCTGTGTGCCGGCACCCCCGGGGCCTCCCGCAACACCTGGCGGCCCGGCTCGGGGCGGAACGGGGCTTCCTGGTGCAGGCGCGGGGTGGGAGGGGGGCCGGCGCTGCCCCCGGCCGGCCTGGGGCTGCAGCCGGCCCGCGGCCCTTCGCGGGGCTGAGAGTTCCCGCACGGGGAGGTGGAAGCGGTGCTCGGGGGTGCTGCCGCCCGCTGCCGTGCTGTCACGCTGCGGCCATTTTTCTTGTATCACCCCTATCACCCCTGCGCTTCGGGCTGATCTCCGCCGGCCGGAACTGAGGGGCCTTCCCCTCCGCAGGGGGCCTTACTTCGGGTCTCTAGGCACCAGTTTTGATTAAAAAGCCCGCTGGAAGCATTATTGCCCCTGAGGCTTCTGTCCTTGCCCATGTGTCTGAAATCGATGGAGGCAGACGGCACAACCGCACGTGCCGTGTTTCCTTCGGAAGCCAAGCTAAACGCTGGGGAGTAGGAATGAGCAGAAAATAAGGCATTAAAACTTGCAAGCTTTTTCTGCACTTGAAAGATTTACTTGGATAAGCTAATGCCTATGGAAACCAGCCTTTTTGATAACGAGGGTACGAAACCTTGTGTTACCATTTGGCACCGAGTGCTAATCCACAGGTTAGCGAGTCTGTGACTCCAGTAAAAACCAGGATGAACACCCAGAGGAGAAGATGTGCCGTTTAGCTTTTTGTCTTGGAGAGTATTCCTATGACAAGCGTAGACGGTGGAATTCAGTCTTTACAGAAAGTGTAAATTGAACCTGTTTCTCAGCTCGCTGAGGCCTGAGCTGTTTGGACCCGCCCAAACGTGACTAGCAAAACAATACTAAATAACATATGTATGGTACTGGGGAAAAAAGTAAGGTTTCGGAATTACACTAACAAACTACACAATGCAAATAGTCAGGCATAGGGCCTGATCATTATGTGTTCCTTGGAGGAGAAATGCATCATTTGTTTACTTTTCTATCACAAACAATGTAATTAATTTTTGTTACAGATGATCTTCAATGCTGATGAGGCCCACAACATTGTGAAAGAGGTAGGTTTTAGTTAACAGCTGTATTTCAAAGAAAATCTACCTTTACCTTGCACTAAAGCAGTTACTTTCATTCTCCATCCTAGATAAATTCAAACTTACATGAAACTATTACTGATATCAAATAAAGATGGAGTTTCATTTGGAGCTGCTTTGAGCTTCATCTAACTGCTTTCTTCAACTGCTGAAAGAGGAGAAGATAGATGAGAGAGCCAGGATTCACATTACAGTGGAAAGGTGAAGGGCAGCAGTCACAAGTTGCAAGGGAAATTCACTCTGATTTTATTTTTTCCCCCCTTTATCCAGCTAGAGAGTAGTTAATCATGAAACAGGTCGCAGGGAGAGCTTGTGGAGTGTCCATCCTTAGAGATTTAAAAAACTTGACTGGACAAGGCCTTGAGCAATGTGGTCAGACTTGGATGTTAGCCTTGGCTGTTCAGGAGGTTGCACTACATGAGCTCATTATTCTGGCAGTGCTTTCAAAAAAGTTTTCACACAAAAAGAGCAGGCTGAAAGTGAGTAGCCTGATGGTCTAAATTAAATACCTAGTAACTGGGAAGTGATTAATGAAGAGCCTGTGGTGTACAGCTGCTGTCAGGTTTTGCAGGGAAATACCATTTTGAGAAAGGAATTCCTAGAGGAGCTTTGCAGGTCCTTTCGTACCTGCCCTGTCTGGAAGGGAAAGGGCTGGACTTCTAGAGCTGCTCCAGTACACCACAGAAAGCTCTTAGGTGTCAGATAAATGACAATCCAACCCTTTATATAACCATCCCTGCCTTGAAAGGCCAAATACAGTATGACAGAGTCTCTTTACTTTCACACCAGGCACTGGGAGTAAAGCCAAGTGTTTCTGCCTCTGAAAGCTTAACAAGAGCTGAGGAGTTCTAGCACTGGGTATGTTTCTGGAAGGACCCAAATCCCCGAGGAATCTTGTTCCTCTGCTGTCTTCTGTTTTGTGACTGACTGTTTCTATTGAGTCCTTTGTCCAGCTGTATACGCTGTGATCACAACTAATTGGGCTTTTTGAGATCTGGGGCACAGAACTCTGACACAGCCTGTTAGTGGGTGGTTAGTGCCTGGGATTCGTCTTACTGAATCAGAGGAGAACATAGTTTTATTTTACTTACCTTTTCCAGGTGTGCATTTCTTAACTGAATTTCTGAATTTTAAGAAGTATCCATCAGCACATAATTCTGAATTTCTTGGGCGTAGAGAATGCAATTTAAGAGTTACAGTTAGAGAGGAGGCTTTCTGTTCAGTCGTTCTCTAAGTTTAAGCAAGCATTGGCCAATCTGTAGCTGTGGGAGAATATGTAATTTTCAAGCCGTTCAGATATTTCTTGTGCTGCCAAATATGACCCTTGAGTATCTCTCGCTCTTCTGTCTTCCTCGTCTTTTAAGCTGGAGTATGCATTTCACTATTTTGGCTCTGGCTCTCTGAAGATTTTCGCGTCCTGGTCACAGGCTCGGAAAGGCTGGCCAGCCGAAGCTGGCGTTACTGATTCAAGCACCATTTCTGTCTCAGTAGCTTCCGAAAGCCAAGCTGGAGTAGGCAGTCATTAGGAACAGTGGCATGTGTTAGGATCTTCACTGGTAAATAGATTCATTCGCTTGTCTTGGTACTTAAAGCATATGGCTAAGGTCTTTCCTACAAGAAATGTTCAGGCAGAGCCTCATTTTTCTCAGTGTAATAATGTGGTAAATATGTACTAAACATAAGTTTCCAAGAAGGCTCATTTTACTTCCCATTCAGCAACAGATACCTGATGTCTCCAGTGATTTAATACAATCCCTTTGCCGGGCAAAATTCCTCAGATTATGACAGACATTTTAAACTTCCACATTTTGAAGTATGTTTACTGTAACTATTTTTTTCTGCTCTATTTTAGTGCATAGAAAGTGTTTTAGGGAAGGCAGATTATAATCACAACAAAGTCAACCAGTGGACCGCTGCTATAGTAGAACAGTCTCTGACACATCTGGTAAAACTCGGAAAAACATACAAGTACATCGGTAAGTACAAGCAGTCATACTTTTACCACATACAGTCACAATAAATAAAGGCTGAAATGTTCATTTGAATGCAGCTCTATATTCAACAGAACGTTTTAAACTATGAACAAAGCAGAGCAAATACCTGAACTCTCCTGTTACGCAGATTTTTAGTAATACCTGCGGTAAAACCAGGGCAGTTTCACTTGGGCTAAGCATGCTAGCAACACATAGCACAGAAGATGACATGTTACACAGTCTTTCCTGACTGTTAAGCAACCCAAAACTATTATGTCAACTTTTCGGTATCAGTTTAGGAAATAAATTCTGTTTATCTTAAATAAACTCTTCAGTAGGACTAAGCTTCCTGTAAATCCAGACATTTGAAAGACTTTAGTTATAGGCCAAGTCATGTCCCATTATATCTGTGGAAGGGAAATGGACATAAGGTGGTCACATAAATGGTCCTTAGGTGAAGTGTTGATGTAACAGCAAGTGTTTGCACTCTGTTCTGTTTTGAAAGTCTTGGATTCAGATTGTCACTGGTTTTATGACCATCGCAGGTCAGTCTAGAAATGCTGCAGGTTGCTAGAGCATGGTTTTGGAGAGCACTCAACCAGTGCTTTTGGGAAACAGCTCCCGTCAGGTGTGACTTCTGCTGTACGTGTGAGGACAGCAGCTGCAATCCAGTTCTGAGGTGCACATGACACAAGCCGTACCTAAGTAGTTTAAAAGATAAACCCCATAATCCCATTAGCAAGCATTTTGTTAAAGCCGTTGTCTTTATGAGTAAAAATAATTGTGAAATTAATATCAAGTTCTTGACAAAAATACTGGGGGCAAGGGGATAGTCAAAAAAGGTTTTGACTTCACTGAGTGCTGCCTGCCAGCCATTTGAAAACATAATGCAGCCTTGAGTTCAGAAGTACTGAATGATTCACCTCTTCTGCTTTAATAATGAATTCCTTGGGTTTATGACTGTATCTTGCAGTAACCTGTGCAGTGATGCAGAGGAGTGGAGCTGGTCTTCACACAGCAAGCTCGTGCTTCTGGGATACCACAACCGATGGTAAGTTTCCTCAGTCAAATTAAAAATTTGTAGTAAAAGAAATGTTACTTATTGCTCAGTTGTAATAGTTGAATGTTTTCAAGAGTGACTGTAGAAGCAGTTGCTTCCAGGATTAGATGCTTGTTTACAGTCCCAGCAGAAATACTTTATTAGCAGTCAGTGCCTGCATTAAGAGCGATTGCTTTGTAAATTATGAGAAGCAGGAGTAGAAATGCCTTCATTCTGAAATGACCCAAAACGTTTAATCCTCATCAGTAACCATAGATCATTTGAAGAGACAGTAAAACGTTGCTCGCAGTAAATGCAAGCGAGTGGTCCTAAACGTATCTGCCTGTCGGCTGTAAGGGGACAGCGCTACTTTGGAGGAGAACAGAACTTGGTAAAAACTAGAAAAAATTTGACTGAAAGTACGTGCTTCAGTTGCTTAACTGTCAGCCAGTCTTTGGATGTGTTTGATTGCTTCTAAATTAGTTCTACGTGCATTTTTTCTCAGGTTCAGAGTATTACAGGGAAACAAGATTAAAATAATCTTATGTCTGTCACAGACTCAGAAAGGTCTTTTTAGAAGAGGGCACCAAGGTTTAACTTTAAAACAGAGATGGCATGAGTCAACCAAGTTTAAAAAAGTAATAATAAAATGAAATTAAGTAAACAGGTACAGTTGAACCTTCATGTTTCCTTGGCTTGTAAGGCATTGATACATTGATACAATAGAAGAGGAAAAATTACAGAAAGCCAATACACTAGAATGTATTTGATCTGGGTTTTTTTTCTGATTTCTTGTCTGGTTATCTGGCGAATTTCAGTATAAGGCTTTCAAGGATTTTTGCAAGTCCGGCTTTTAAAGAGAGATACTGAAATTGTGTTTTCCTCTAAACTCTCTTAAGCGTACAAGGCTCATGTTAGGTAGTAAACAACGTACAAGTTAATGAAAATGTTTTGAGGGGTGTAGCCTGTTTATAGCCAAGATAATATAATAACATCATAGTGCTTACCTTAAATTGCAGCGGAATTGTTCATACTAATTTGACATAATGTACACTGCGATGAAGTGAATGTAGTAAAGACACTGGAATTCTATTTTTATTTTGTAATAATCTCTTCATGGAACCTGCACAGTGAGATGGGAAAACCGAACAATGAACTGCATTGTCAATGTGTTTGCTGTTGCTATTATCCTGTAGCTGACTGGAAGATAACTATAAGCAACACCGAAGCCTTTAAAAAAAACGAAAAAAAGCCTCCAAACACGTGGCTCAGTATTTCAAACCATTATTTGTTTTTGTATGAGGAGCATACAGGAGTTCTCTGCAGAGGGTGTATGGTCTATGCCAGTTCTCATAGATTAGTTATCTGAAAGCTAGCAAAAAATGAAAAGTATATATATGTATCTATCTAAAGAGAAAGTTTTAGTAATTTAAATATTTAGAAGTATGTTAATGAAAAGATGCCACAAAGATCAATACGATTTATATCAAAGCTAATATGAAAGATACTTTATTCAAGAGGAACAGAACACATCCAGTCAAACTAAAGGTCAAAGGGGGAGCAAGACCTCTCAGGATTACGGTGCATTCGGGAACAAATTCTGAACACAATTTAGAGTGGGTATACTGTAAACAATACTGGTGCTTCATGTTTGATTAAACAAAGCTAACTGTCATATTGAATGCTGGTGCTTGTGAAATTGCATGAGCATCACACTTCGGTCAAGCATGAACGTAACGTTTACATTGAAATCATATCCAGTTAAGCTTTTCCCCTGGAGGCAGAGGATGTCTTCACTGGGACAAAGGTGAAATACACATAGTCCTAGCAGAATTCTAATTTTTCTTCAGAACGAAGAACATCATATTGGTTATCAATTCAGGGAGACATGCTGGGGATCAGACATCAGCCCTTAATTCATAGTTTATAAATCTGAAAACATTCTGAAGGTACTTAAATTTGACTTTATTCCATGACTGTGGAATTTGTGACAAGCACTTTATTGATTCCTCGTGCAGTAGCCAGGAGCTAGGGCAGTAAGACTGGACCCACATTACTCCAAGTAGGATTAAAGTGTTCGGAGAGATGGCACACACGTTTCTAGAGGCTCTTGTTACCTTTGAAAGCCTTCGTCTTAAAGCAACATATCTGTTCTTTATTGAAGTGTTTCCTGCATTCTCTAAGTCTAGAATTGGATCCTAGTCCTATGAAATAATACAGTTAAGTTTTAAGCACTAACATTTCCCCTGCTGTAAAGATTTATGCAAGTTCTTATCTTTGCTTCCATGTGGAAGAAGAGCATTTGCACACACGCAAGTATTTGCTGGATTGGGGCCTACATTTTTGTTGATTAATGCACAAATTATATGGTAAAGAGATGTATCAACACCAAAAATGCCTAAATGATTGCTGCCACTAAGTGGCAGCTACATTAAGTTGTTTTCTCAGATGCTGCTTAAGGATAGAATTTTTTCTTTATTACTGCCTGTCTTTGGAAGAGACTGGTAACTACCTAACAGCTACCGTAAGTCTGTTTTGGACTTTAACAAATGAATATTAAAACACTATTACGCAGTTTTGTTTTGGTTTTGTTTGGGTTGGTTTTTTTCCAGATAACTGACTATTAGGGCATATAGCAAGTGTCCTGCACAAACAACAAGCTAAAAACCATTTCATTGCTTAAATTGTGTATACATAGAGCTAGTATGAGACTACAGAAGGAGCACGTGTATGTGTAATTCACAATACCATTCAAAATCTCTTGCTTTGCAGACAAATAAGAGTTCCGCTTTTACCTAAGTGGAAGTAAAATTAATACTGTAATACTGCATTTGCCTAACAGGCAAGCGTAGCGTGACGATGTATGTGTGTGTTGTACTGACCTTCAAATGTGTCATAATTTGGGTTAGGACAGCAATTTCTGACCTAGGTGCCAGCATCCAAGAGCTGAGTTGTGGAACTGACAAAAGTGCAGTAGTTTCACTGATACTTGGGATACGGCAAAGTGAAAAAATAAGCGAGGTAGCAACTGGAAAAAGGATTGGTATGATTGATACAGTTTAAGAAGTGGGTGAGTAAAAATAGCGGTGGCTGTTATCCCCCTTTAATGGGCATTCAGGTGTCGTGGTCAGAAGATATGTTCCAAATAGCCACTTGTAATCTCATTTGGTGTTTCTGCTTTACTTGAAAACAAGACACACTGAGTAAAACTATCAGTTTAATGACGCTTGGTGAAGGTTCTGCTGCAGAAGAAACCTAGAAAATACTGCATAATTATAAGATTGCTTCATTTTTCTTTCTACCAAAAAAAATAAAGTTTTGCCTTAGTTGTATTTTTGCCTCATGTTCTTGATCAATATAAATAGGAACAGAGAAAAATATTCCTCTTCCTTTCCTTCACTTGTATACAGTAGTGAGAAATCCGGAAATTTATTGTTGTGTTTGCATTTTTGAGACAAAACCTTGTCAAGGTCTAGTTCCAGACTTGGCCTAATTTATTACACCTCTTGTGTACCCAGACCTCTTCTCTTACTGCTTGTTTTAATGATCATATAATCATAGAATCATTTTGCTTGGAAAAGACCTTTAAGATCATCAAGTCCAGCCATTAACCTAGCACAGTCCACCACTAAACCATGTCCCTGAGCACCACGTCTACAGCTCTTTTAAATGCTTCTCGGGATGGTGACTCAACCCCTTCCCTGGGCAGCCTGCTTGACAAGCCTTTCGGTGTAGAGTTTTTTCCTAATATCCAATGTAAACCTCCTCTGGTGCACTTGAGGCTGTTTCCTCTTGTCCTATTGCTTGTTACTTGGGAGAAGAGACCAACCCCCACCTCACTACAGCCTCCTTTCAGGTAGTTGCAGAGAGTGATAAGGTCTCCCTCAGCTTCCTTTTCTCCAGGCCAAACTGCCCCAGTTCCCTCAGACGCTCCTCACAAGACTTGCGCTCCAGACCCTTCACAAGCTTTGTTGCCCTTCTTTGGACACGCTCCAGCAAATATATCTCTCCTGGTGATTTCTGCCAGAGACTCCAAGCAGGGCCATTCTCCCCGGCTGCGGTGTAGAGAACATTTTTCACATCTTGCCCTGCACGGACTGGCCCAAGGGCTACTGCATGAACTATTTCCTGTTTAATTTGTTCAAAAGCTTGTCGTTGTTCAGGGCCCCATGTAAAATCATTCCTCTTCCGGGTCACTTGATAGAGAGGGCTTACAATTTGACTGTAATTTGGGATGTGCATTCTCCAAAACCCCACAACACCTAGGAAAGACTGTGCGTCCTTTTTATTAGTTGGTGGAGACATAGCTGCTATCTTGTTGATCACATCCATTGGGATCTGACGACGCCCATCTTCCCATTTTATTCCCAAAAACTGGATTTCCTGTGCTGGTCCCTTGACCTTACTTCGTTTTATGGCGAAACCGGCCTTCAGAAGGATTTGAATTATCTTCTTCCCTTTCTCAAAAACCTCTTCTGCTGTGTTGCCCCACACAATGATGTCGTCAATGTATTGCAGGTGTTCTGGAGCTTCGCCCTGTTCCAGTGTAGCCTGAATCAGTCCATGGCAAATGGTGGGGCTATGTTTCCACCCCTGGGGCAGTCGATTCCAGGTGTACTGGGTGCCTCTCCAAGTGAAAGCAAACTGTTGTCTGCACTCTGCTGCCAAAGGGATCGAGAAAAATGCATTGGCAATATCAATCGTGGCATACCACTTGGCTGCCTTTGACTCCAATTCATATTGAAGCTCTAGCATGTCCGGCACAGCAGCACTCAGTGGGGGGGTGACTTCATTTAGGCCACGATAGTCTATCGTTAATCTCCACTCACCATTGGACTTTCGCACTGGCCATATAGGACTGTTGAAGGGGGAGCGAGTCTTGCTGATCACTTCTTGACTTTCCAGTTGACGAATCAGCTTATGGATAGGCAGCAGAGAATCTCGGTTGGTGCGATACTGCCGCCGGTGCACTGTTGTGGTGGCAGTTGGCACCTGTTGATCTTCAACTCTCAATAAGCCCACAACAGATGGGTCCTCTGAGAGATCAGGCAAGGTAGACAGCTGTCTGGTCTCCTCCATCTCCAAGGCAGCTATCCCAAAGGCCCATCGGTACCCCTTTGGGTCCTTGAAATACCCTCTCCTAAGGTAGTCTATGCCAAGGATACATGGGGCCTCTGGGCCAGTCACAATGGGGTGTTTATGCCACTCATTCCCAGTTAGGCTCACTTCAGCCTCCAATAAAGTCAGCTGTTGGGACCCCCCTGTCACTCCAGAAATACAAATGGGTTCTGCCCCTACATGACTCGATGGCATTACAGTACATTGTGCACCCGTATCCACTAGAGCCTTATATTCCTGTGGGTCTGATGTGCCAGGCCATCGAATCCACACAGTCCAATAAACCCGATTATCCCTTTCCTCCACCTGGCTAGAGGCAGGGCCCCCCTAAGCCTGGTCATGGTATTTGTTACTCACTGTTTGCAGAAAAGAGTCAGAAGTTCCTTCAAGAGGATCAGAAGTGAGCTCGTCCCTTCTAGTCTGTCTGGGAAAATGCCCACTGGAAACTGGAGCAGCATTTTTCCAGGAAGAATCCTTTTTTGTCGTTGTTTTTCCTTGCAACTGGTGTACTCGTGCCTTCAGGGTTGACGTAGGTTGTCCATCCCACTTCCTCATGTCCTCTCCATGATCACGCAAATAAAACCACAGGGTAGCCCGTGGTGTGTACCTTCTCTGTTCACTCTCTCGAGCAGAGGGGCGCATGTTCCTAATAGCTGAGATGTGGGTCCGTACAGGTGGGGGACTGAACTTATTCTCAAACCGCTGGAACTCTTGGGACAGTTTCTCGGCTATCAGATCTGGCAGTTTCTCCACAGCTGAGACACAGGCCCGCAGGGAGGAAGAGAGACTGCCTTCGTATTGCCGGAGTTGGCCAGCCAGTTCATCCACTGTTCGTCCCTCACCTTCTTTCCAGGACATTACCGCCAATGAGTTGGCATACGATGGTGGTGCACTCCGTAAAAACTTCCGCCACATGGGTTGTGTGCACTGGACTTCATCTGGATCTGCGGATGACTGCTCGTCATCCACATCATTATAAATCACCTCCAGCACAGCTAATTCCCTCAGGTACTGAATCCCTTTCTCCATGGTGGTCCACTTGCCTGGTTGACATGTAACATCTTCCTTGAAGGGGTACCTTTCCCTTATGCCTGATAAGAGTCGCCTCCAGAGGCTGAGGGCTTGTGCTTTTTTTCCAATCGCCTTGTCAATGCCCGCTTCCCTAGACAGGGATCCCAGCTGCTTGGCTTCCCTACCCTCTAATTCCAAGCTACCGGCCCCACTATCCCAGCATCGGAGCAGCCAGGTAACAATATGCTCGCTTGGATGGCGGCTGTAATCCTTTCGCATATCCCGCAGCTCACTCAGGGACAGAGATCGGGTGATGATCTCTGGTTCTGCCTCTTCCTCCTGTTCTCGTGATGGCCCTGGTTCACCTTCATCCCTCACTAAGCGAGCTGATTTCTTTGTATACTTCTTCTTTTGTATAGGGGCAACTGATACCGGCACAGGTTGGCCCTCTGGTTCAACTGCAGTGCCCGATGCTGGGGCTGGGATAGCCACAGTGCTCGATGCTGGGGCTGCTACAGCGCCCGATGCTGGGGCTGGGGTAGCCACAGTGCTCAATGCTGGGGCTGCCACAGCACCCGATGCAGGGGCTGGGGTAGCCACAGTGCTCGATGCTGGGGCTGCCACAGCATCCAATGCAGGGGCTGGGGTAGCCACCGTGCCTGATGCTGGGGCTGGGGTAGCCACCGCGCCCGATGCTGGGGCTGGGGTATATCTCTGGTATATATCTTTAAAGAAAGGTTTTGTAATGTTAATTAAGTGCAGGAGAACTGACAACCAGACCATGGTATCTTGAACATCCCAAGGATATTCAAAATCCTCAAAAGCTGATGTAGTTAGCCTGAAGGAGGAAAAGGAGGTGAAAGGGTGGGCGAAAGTATTGCCCTCCTCTTTTCCCATCGATTGGGTGCAATTACTGATCAGTTCTGCAAGGAGGCGCCCGAGGCAGGGGCACCACAACAACACTGAGTACAAAAACCAGATGAGACGCATGGCCAGGGATGCAATCACATTATAAGCCAACATCAGCCAGTAGAGCAGAATGATGGCCCTGGTCTTGCTCCCCGAGGTGATAAACATCGCCACGGGGAATGCATGGTGCAGGTAGGGAAATACAGAGCACCACCACATGAACAAATAAAGTAACATTTTGACCAGCAACTCTTCAGCTAATACAACAACAGCTTATCACAACTTTTGGTCTAACACACTCTGGTCAGATCTGCCGTTATCTCAACCCTTTCGTGCCCCACGTTGGGCGCCAAAAAGGACTGTCGTGGTTTGAGCCCAGCCGGCAACAAAGAACCACGCAGCCGCTCGCTCACTGCACCCCCCCCCCCCCCCCCCCACCGGGACGGGGAGGAGAATCAGCAGAGAAAGGGGCAGCCCTCGTGGGTTGAGATAAGGACAGTTTAATGCAACAGCACACAGAGAGAGAGAACAGTAACAATAACAAACTATAACGCTAACAAGAGAGAATACAAACGAGTGATGCACAGCACAAGCGCTCACCACCCGGAACGGGAACCGGAGCCGCCCCGCGCCCTTCCCGGCCTCGCTCCCCGCGCCTCGCCCGGCCCGCCCCCGGCTGTGGGCTGGGCGGGACGGCAGGGGGATCGAATACCTGCCTGGCTGCTTTGGGTCGGCTACCCCCCTCCCAGCGTTCTGGGGAAAATTAACTCTATCATAGCCGAACCCAGGACACTAGTCCAGAAAGATTATTATGAAACTCTGGGGAAAGTATTTTCATTTCACATCATATCCTAGTGAATGCAACTTCTTTCCCATCTTTCTTTTCCCCATCCTCTGTGAGTACAAACAGCTACTGGTATTTAATATAACTCTGA
The DNA here is from genome assembly GCA_013398225.1 of Steatornis caripensis. Lineage (NCBI taxonomy): Eukaryota > Metazoa > Chordata > Aves > Caprimulgiformes > Steatornithidae > Steatornis > Steatornis caripensis. The sequence continues at coordinate 248,597 of VZSC01013707.1, read as the reverse complement.
AAACAAATGCTGAACACCATTAGTTGCCCTTCCATGTAGTTTGTTTTCAAGGATAAAACTATGAATTGCAGAACATGAAAACCCACAACAACATTTCACTAGTATTTTCTATCAACATAATCTTTTTTTAGTTGTTGCAATCGGGGGATGAATTATCTTTAACAATGGGGGTCTTATTAATGGGACAGAAATGTTTGCATTAAGGTACAGCCCATATATATGGAGTCGTATGTTCCTAGATATGATTTTGTGACAAAAGATATGTTATTCTTCCTATCAGACTTTGTTAATCTAAACAGAAAAGTGTGAAAGGGAAAGGAAGGGAGCAGATTCATTACTTTGCTTTTCATTGCCTGCCAGATGTCTGTCAGTAACTTGTTACCTTTCTGATCGCTGTCTTTCCATTATACTCAACTTCATCAATGAAACAAGGACAAATCCTGGTATGTTCAACTTGGATTCATGCACTCCAAACCACTTCTCAGAAGCCACTGAAATCCCAGGTTGTAGCTAGCCTATTTAGAGTTGGACATGAATGCCAGATCACTGATACTTTAAATACACCATAAAAGAGAACATTAACTACTGGTAGCCTATATGCATTAGCACAGTAACTGCCATACAGAGAAAATAAGGTTTTGTTCTAATATAGACAGCAGATCCTTCAAAGAGGAAAGCAATAGATCCCATAATGAACAATTCTTACCCAATTACTGGGCCTCGCTGCCTCCTGTACAATCTGATCAGGTTGTTTTGTTCCCATTTAATTTTGAGAGGGAGTTTTTGGCACAGTCACAGGGTGACACAAGCACGGAGCCAGATCGCACATCTGCCATCAGAATATCCTGAGCCAGGAAGTTCTGCCTGTGTGTCTGCAGGACATTCCCAGCTTGAAGCCAGCACCGTTCTGTCTCTCAGGAGTATCTGAGCTCAGATGCGGTATTCTGTGGCAATAAACTCAGTTGCAAAGTGGCTCCGAAGCTATGCAGTCACGTTTACATTGTGTTGCACGTGAGCTGCTCTAGCCTGTTGGGTCTATGCCTGGTAAGGGGTCTGTGGTCATTGTAGGTGGAACGGTTTCTCTCTTCGCCCCACAATGGGAAGAAGGCTTCAGCCAAACACTGCTTGGCCACTGAGAGAGGTTTTTCAACTCCGATTAGTTTAAATCACTATTGAGTAACTGGAGGTTTTAGCTCGCATGTTCCATCAAGCATCTGTCTTCAAACACAGGAAACATGCCGTGACAGCAGCTGTATTTGTTAGATAAAAGTTTTCTAAAAAGGAACAGAGTAGTGCTAGAGTGACAGCTACAACACCCCTGTAACTCCCATCCCACCATCTGACCTAAAATGACTTGAAAAGGAGAATCAGGGTTACAGAAAAACACCTCACTGGTCATGACAGTTTGTGTCAGGTGCTTACGGTTGCTCTCTCATGCAAAGAAGCTACCAGGGCCACAGAGCACAAATGTGTGAAGGAAAAGAGACAGAATGGCAAGTTTTGTAGTGACACTACCATTTTAAATAGATGGCTTTAAGTTGTCTGTAAGTTAATTACAGAGCATGTAATCTGTCCTTACATAGCTTCACAGTGTACAGACCACACAGAGTTCAGAATCAAGGCCATTAAAATGCCCCATCCACAGGGGAAGGTGGCAGGATGGACCAGATGGCTTGGCTGCAAGAAACTCAAATTTCTTTCTAGTCAGCAGGTTCTCCTCCTCATCAGCCTATACTGGATAAAATCAGAGTAATTTCTGAACTGCACCTCCTAAATCACAAACATCATCGTATCTGCAAAAACTCCCATCATATCTGCAAACACCTTAGGAAGAAATTAAGCATTCCCTTTTATCTGTTTTTGTAGAGTTCACTGAAGTTTTCGAGGCAGCCTTTATTCAGTGCTTGTTCATGACCATCTGGTTAAAATTCAAGGTTGGGGGAAAGGAGGGGATGAATGAAATAAAGTCCTTGCTTGACAAAAAGAAGTATGATCTTTCTATATATAACTTGTCACACACACATAGATATTTTTTGTAAAAAGGTTAATCCCTTTTATTTATCAATTTCCCTAACAACTTTGAGTCCCACACAGCTAATTTTGTTCATTTAGAATTTCCAGTCTCGTTGCTTATTTCCACTTCAGCAACGTCTAGGTGTCAAAACAAGGGCTCCGACAGCGTTTGTACAAATACCCTGACCAGAGATAATACAATTTAGCGCTTAGGTATGAGCCAGCAGAAGTGAGAGGGCCAGGTAACAACAAGGCTGTGACTGCCTTTATTGGTACTCACAGCACTCCGCTTGCGGCAGTCACGACTTTATCCAGTCTCAGGCAGTAACTTCGGGGTCTTGCTTTCTGTGTGGGCTTCCTCAGCGGCCGTTGAAACTGGTCTAAACATATCACACGAGAATCCAGTGCAGGGTTTTGAGTGATGTCTTTTGTTAGTTTGAAATGTCTTCAAAAATATGTAAGGGCCTCACAGATCAACGCTGTAATAGCTATATAGTGTTCATGCCTGTGCTGAACATTTTAGGAAATGAATCTTAAACTGTAAGCACAGCTGTAGCTAGATGGTCTGCTACTGTCATGAACAAGTTATAGTTGCTTACTTCGTGGCACTCGTTATAGGTTTCCTGAACGATAATTAAAATGTTTGTAGGGAACAACTTTGCAAAAGCCGGCTTTGGAAGAGTAGTTAAAAATTAAAACTGAGTAGTTTTAGTTTAAGGTTTAGACCTGGATCAACTGAGGCCGATGGATCGATGCTGAGGTCCTCCAAGCTCATCTCTTCGCACCGTTGCTTTGACACCTTCAGCAAACTTACGCAGTTGCCTCGGAGTGGGGGTGGGGGGTGCGTGTGCGCGCAAAACTCTGGTTTTCGTTTGGGTGGCAACTGGTAAATACACGCTTTCCAGTTTGGGCCTCGCGAAGCGCCGCACGCGCCACCGTCCCCGAACACGCACTTCTGCTGCCGCTGCGCGGGGACGCGGCACGGGCCCGCGGCACGGGCCCGCGCCGCCAGTCACTCAGCCACCCGGGCCGCAGGGTCCCGGCGACGACGTTCCCGCCCCGGGCCTCAGCTGCCTGCCCCGGGCTGCCGCCCCTCGCTGATTCTCCAGTTACAGCAGCTTCACGGCCGTAAACGCTGAGCTGGCTGCGTTGGCACCGCCGGATGCCAAGGCGGGCACAGCCACCGCAGCCGCTGGCAACCGCCGATTTTGCGAGTCCTCGGGTGCCACGCTCCCGCAAAGGGGCCAGGGAAGGAGGCGCGGCCGCCTCGCGGCTGCGGGCACTGAGGGGCCGAGGCCGGGGCCGGGTCGAGAGCCGAAGTCGACGGCAGGTGGCGCCGCGGGCGGAGGCGGCCGAGCTCCGCGCAGCGCCCCCGCCCCGCTCGGGCTCCCGTGAGGGCACGGCCTGCCCCTTCCCCGCC
>VZSC01013707.1:227709-242107 GCA_013398225.1 Steatornis caripensis | reverse complement strand
CCAGTTGGGCCTTAGCCTTCCATGTTGCATCCCTGCATGTTTTGACAACAGTCCTATATTCCTCCCAAGTAGCCAATCCTTTTTTCCACATCCTGTAAACTTCCTTCTTCCCTTTGAGTTTTTTTGCGACCTCCTTGTTCATCCACGGAGGTCTCCTGCCTCCTTTGTTCGACTTCTTCTTCATCGGGATGCACCGATCCTGAGCTTGGAGGAAGCGGTTCTTGAATATTAACCAGCTCTCTTTGCCCCCCTGCCTTCTAGAGCGCTAACCCAAGGGATTCCTCCCAGTAGGTCTTTGAAGAGGGCAAAGTTAGCTTTCTTGAAGTCCAGGGTTCTAATCTTACTTACTTATTTTTCAATACCTGTTCCTTCTCTCAGCTCGTATCTCATTTCTTTAGGAAAACTGATTAAACAAACAAACCTGGCTTGGAAACCTAGTTTAAGAATTGCTCAAACTGTAGCAGTAGAAATATGTGATCCTGGTTCTCCATAATAAGAGGAGGAGGAGGAAGAGGAGGCAGAGGAGTGGTGTTATTTTAATTATGTTATCACTGGATCACCTAGAATCACTAAGTTGGGAGCCATGCCCTGCTATGCTGGATGTTATTCAACATAAAACAAAAGCCCAGCTACTGTCTGAAAGCTGTTCAGTTTGACTGCAAAGAGAAGACTGCAACGGATGGACGTAGGCAGTCCTAGGAATGCAAAGAAGCAATATTAGCTACCCCAAAACTGGTGGTCCTAGAGAAGAATTTGAGTCCAACAGTTGTCTCAAGGTCAGGATAGAGATGAAGATCTCTGAGGAAGATCACGGCTGAGGACGTTGATACTGACTGATAAGTCAAGGACAACAACAGCAGAGGGTTAGGGATCTGCCTGCTTAGTCACAGCATTTTGAGTGTTGCACTGAGTTAGAAGTCAGACAGGAGAAGGTTTAAGATGAAAATAGCAGCATCGGCGATTGTGTAAAATACTTTCTCAGTAAGAGATGGAAGAGAAGAAGGGCTGGTAGTTATATTAGCAAGAAATTGGTTTGATTTTATTTTTTTTAAAGATGGGAGTATTCGTGAGTTGGGTGGAGAAGACGACAAAACAAAGTGAGAGGTTCCCTTTGCAGCTTGTGTGGCATTTACAAGCTATGCAAAGGCCAGTCCTGGGCAACATTTCCCACTGACACTTTCCTTGGCAGGAGTAAATACCTACTCAGCATGTAAAGCAGTGGTTTGCTAACTCACTCTGGCAATATTTTCTCTGCTGATACGACTTCCTTGTGTGGTTACAAAATGCAAAAGCTGTCCCTGTTAGCTGGCCATGAACAGTGGTTTTGTCCATTGGCAGAGGGAGAAGGGAAGGCCCAGCATCTTTAGACAAATTAAATGACTGTGCACATCAGCTAAATAAGGAGGGAACATCTGTTACTTCTAAAGGGGAAGTGGCCATCTTAATGGGTTACAGCTTAGTCTTTTCAAACAACTTGAAAGTAACATGAGGACTGTCATCATTTTCTTGGGTTTGGGGCCAGTTTCTGTTGCTTACATAAATGCAAGTGTACCTGATAAATTTTCCTAATAGTAAGTTGCCTGTATCTATCAACCCCTGACTCAGTCTGAGAAATGCAGGGTTTTTTTTACAGTCTAACATTTGAGGGATACTGGTTTTCCTATCCAGTCTCACAAGCCGAGAATCATATAGTGGCTCTCATCATCTCCCTCCCTGATTACTACTGTTCCGTTCCTGTCGGCCTTAAGATTCCCTCCCCAGATGTTGCTACACAGGTCTTACCTCTAATCTGTCACTGACACCTGTATCCTGCTAACTTATAGTTAGCCACCCCACCACCCTGGAAGGATTTAGGGCATACAAGTTCCTACAGAGAAGGAGTCAGTGCATACAGGGCTTAAATAGGCTATTGTCTTCTTGCAGGCTGTCGACAAGGAACGCTGGCTCTAAATATGCTAATGCATTGGCCCTGCAATGCAGTGCTCGGACCAACACTCATATCACCACGGTTATCCTGGAGGAGAGCTGTTATTCAGAGCGTTTGCTTGGGGAAAAGCTGCTGGCGTGTGCCCCAGGCAGTGATGTGAGGACACCCAGCATACAAACCTGCATTTGAACCCAGACGCTCACTTCATTCATTATGATGGCTTTTACAGTGGTACCAGCTGAACATCTGGCAGATTAATGCAAAAAAAGGCATTGGGGCATTAATTAAAGTACCATCAGCAGCAGCGAACTTAAGGCAAGATTCCCCGGTTGTGTTAGCAACATGGGCTTTGCTGCCTGCCTCAGAGGCTGTGGAATGGCAGGGAAAGGACTTGCTCCCAGCTGCAGCAGTAGCTGTGGCAGAGACCATAATCTTTAGAGGTTTGCTATGAAGTGAATGCGGAGTAATGTTGGGTAACGGCATCCGTTGGTCCTCTGTAAGCAGTATTTCATTGCAACCTGTCTTGCTGTCCTTTACACACTGTTTTTGTCATTATTTGTTTTGGCTTGTAGCATTAGGTCTTTGCTATCGAGTGCTTAATTTATGCATGAGACAGACAACAGCAATGCACAATGATCCACATATTGATGTAACCATTTGCAGCCCTGTTACAGTGAGAGTATTTCATAAATTGTTAACAGATGAGGGGAACTTACACAATTTTGAGGCAGGCAGTAGGTGCTGGTGGTCTACAGGGCTCTTTTTCTGTTTCTTCAAGGGGATTGGCTCTAGAAAGTGTTTCTCGCAGTTGGTTTGTCAGTCTTTGCTGATTATTTCCTTGCTGCTGTCTGAGCAAGGTTCAGGTCTCGGGGGACTTGTGTGATTTTGCCACCTGAATACGGGCTTGAGCTAGCATTGGTTGTCACAGATGAAAGGGAAGTATGAGAAAAAGGCAGAGAGGGTGATAAAACCGCAGCAGCAATGGTCTTCATCAGCTGTTCGTGGGAACTTGCTCGGCCTTGGGTCATCCTGCAGGGATATTCACTTATGCTCTGGCCGCGTGGGATTGCATGGTAGAATTCTCTTTGGTGGATGAAACGGGCCTCTTGCTGTACCAGCATGCCCTGCTATTAACACTGGTATTGACAACTACATTTTGGCCTGTTAACTGTGAAGGGATGATGGCGGTTGCCCTGTCTCAGTTCTTTCCTGTGCCATTTCTGCCCCCAGGAAAATTCCACCTGAATTTTCTCAGTGCTCTCCATCATTCACAGAGAAACCTTACAGAGCTGCAGTGCAGACCCTGGACTTTTGCATGGTCTGGTCTAACTCACAGGAGTGTGAAAAGACAAAACCAGCGTAAGAAGCATCTACACTTTACCTGAAAGGTGACTTGACCAAAGATGTCTCTGCAATCCATTTGTCCTGAAGGCCAGAAAACGCATGGCTAATGGTATTTGCATATTTTGTGGTCTTAACACCAGTTGACCTACAAATACAAAACAAAACAAACCACAGTTATTTGCAGGACACTTTGCTTTGTAAACTGTTGCCAGAATTATAAAGCATCGGTTCCGTGGGAGAGAGATGGTCTGACTCGCCCTCGGCTGGCCTTTCCCTCCTTCCTTCCCTCTATGATAATGCTCAGCAGGGTGGGTGAGTATTTGAGGGGGAGTCAGGTTTTTTGCCATTTTGCTCATCTCTCATCAACACAAATGAGATGTAGGGTCAAATGCAGGTACGTCAAATGCAGGATAAAAGTACATAATTTGACCCACATGTGCTGAAATACTAGAACAGAGCAGCTCATCAGTTTCCTTCATCGTAGAATTTAAAATAAAAAATCATTAAGCAGGGGGAGATAATATTACGGGAGGGGACCAAAATAGTTTGGGCAATGCAGGGGCGGCTACAGCCCCGGTCTATTTGTAGCGACGGGGGAGGTTGCAGCTGAATCACGTTATGCGAGACGCGCACTGCACTGGTCGGAGCCCAGAGTGAAGCCCTGGTGCCTCTCCCTGCACTTGCAGTGGGCGCAAGCGCTTGCAAAATTGGCAAAAAGACTGTGGGAGCTGGAGATTTTCGGGAAGCTTGCAGAGCTGGGGAAGAGGAAGGAGTAGGTGAGTGAAGGGGCAACAGCAGCAACTGGTAGAAGAGGATGAATGGAGAGAAATTTGTGGTAGCAGAGACAGATTAATTAGTCAAGCAGAAGAGTACTAGTGGAAAGGGAGGGAATGGGATTAGCGGAAAGCCTTTGTAAGCTTTCAGCAAGTCTCTCAACACTTTTTCGCTCTGCTGTAATTAGCTGGCTTCTGTCTATGGAACTAACACTGTCGTACACAGTCAGACATGAGGATCTTGATCCTGCCAACACTTATAACCATTAGCGTTTTAATGTATGCTCCTGACTTCCTTTGAGCATATATATGCATGTCTTTGAGGTGTCAGGGCTTACACTTAGCTATGAATTCTACAAAGAACTAATTAAAAGATGACAAAATAAAAAATTTGCTAAGAACACTCCAAAATAGAGCAGGATCTTGAGAAAAAAAATGCCATAATGAGACCCTAGCATTAGTTCTTGTTTGTTCAAAAGTACATTGTGTTTCACAGGCAGCTTTTTGTTTGTTTTTCTGTTTCTTATTTAGTTTAACCCACCATTTGAGGACTGAAAGGCAGAAAGTCCCCACCCAACAGAGAAAGTCTTACAAGACTGAAAAGAGGAAGACCTATTTTGCAACCAGGGTGGTTTCCCCCTGGGAAGTTCATGATGGTGAACAGGCAGAGTAGCATTTTTATTGTAAGTTAAAACTTGGATTTCATTTGCAAGTGTTCACACTTTGCAAGTGTGTACCAGGGAAGGAAGGAGGACTAGATGAGACCCAGTACATATCAAGGTCTTACTTGAATATATTATCTGGATATGACCAGGAGCCGTGCCCCCTCCAGAGCCCCCTTCCAGTCTCCCTAATGGAAACTGGATCTGCCCAGCACCTTGGAGGATCAGAGTCCTTAATTGTAAGACTAACTACAATGGACTGGAAATGAAGGCTACTGATGAATTAATTGTTTAATTCAGATGATACATATGGGAAGACAGAGAAGAAGTTATATCAGAAGGAAAGGGAAACATGCTGAGCTGAGGCCATAAATGAGACCAACTTTTCGGTCACTTTGAATTGAACTCCTAATTGCTTCCATTAGTTGAAGCAGATATTCATATTCATATTCATATTTATATTTATATTCCAACAACAACCGGCTTTTCTTGCCATGAGCAGAGCATTTTTCATTTGAATAGGGGATTTGCGGAACTGGATGGAAGGACAGATCAGACGTCAGTCCACTTTGTAAACTCAGGTATAGCATGAGTTCAATAGTGCGTGTCACACAGACTGCGCTCCTACTGATGGTGTCAGGAGTGCTAAGAGGTTCTTACCTCTTTTAGAGTCATCTCTGCAGATGAGGCAGAGCTAGGACCAAAGGTTGGTATTTAGGGACAGCCTTAACGGGTGAGCTGCTTGTAGTGTTCAGATCCCACTGGAAGTGGGGATGATTCTGGAGGGTGCCCAGAGAAGCCGGTGAGCGTGGGCAGTGGCAGAGCTCTGCCAGAGCAAGAACAACAGATCGTTTGCTTTGGCACCCAGCAAATCAGGAGCTTAGTAAAGATGGGAGGAAGAGTTTTGTGGTGGTGATTGACCCTCATCAGCAAAACGTGGAGCTCCCCCGAGTCCTGCCTTCAACCACTCACTGCCATCCCTCTCCTGCTGCTTCCCCCAGTGTCTGTAGTATCCAACTTGAGACGTCTCTGCCTTTCAGAAAACCTTGCTGGTGCTACTGCAGCAGGGTCGTGGTGCCAGATAGATTTGCCTAACCTGCTGAGTACCACCTGCAGTTTCTCAAAGGTGAGAAACCACCCTTTGTTTCCAGGGCAGGCGCTTTGGAGCCAGCAATTTGTCAGGAAACAAATTGGTTTATTGTGAAAGTCACCCGTCCTCCTGCCCCCAAAAGAGAAAATCCCCAAACACATGGAAGGAGGAAATTTTCAGCGAGAGGCCCAGCCAGTAGCAACGGTCAGATTGCAGGCAGTGGCATTTGGCTACAAAACAGGACTGTCCTTTAAGCTCACTTGTAGCCTTCTGCCCTAGCCTTCTCCCCCAGGTGCATGAGGAGCACTGTATGTCCTGCCTGGGAAGCTGTGGTGGTGTCACAGCCACAATTGTCTAAGAACTTAACCCAGGCATGGGCTTTATATCTAATGTAAATGTTGTAAAAGATGTTTTATTTGAAAAGGGTCTGTGTCTAAGGTGGGTCACCAGTTAAAACCACTGATTTGAGGAACTTCTACAGGCCAGGCAAGCATTTGGAGGGTTTTACTCCCTTACCACACAAGAACACAGCAGCATTGACTTAAAACAGTACCACTGACATCCCTCTATGCTTTGCTGAAGAGTAGGGAGGATCAAGCTAGCTTGTTTCTCATGTTTGTATTTCCGTGCTATCCGTTTCACTCATGAATCCTAGATTTAAAAAACCCCTTCATATTCAAACCATGACTGATAATGTGTGGATTGCTGTTTTAGCAGGATTTCATAGAACAAACCTTTGAAAGAAACCAAGAAGCTCTCATCTGCTTGTTCTTTTATATCTTTTAGGAAGACAGTGGTTTAGTAATAAGCACAGAATTCCTTTTTCTGAATTCGACGTGACAAACAACCCCTGGTACAAGTGTGCAGCAGGTCAGGGAGTGTCATTACAACTGTCTGAGTAAGGAAAGATCCCTGGAGTTTTAAAAACAAACACACCAATATTTAGAAAATTAATGGGTGAATTAAAATACACACCCTACAAGACTCTTCACATGATAAATACGCTCTCTCCATTAGACCCCTTCGAATCCCTCTTTGCCCACTTTAAAATCAAAGCTAGATATTTCAATGCTCTCTGCACAGGATGAGAGTCTTATTATGTTTCTGTAGCATTTGCTTTATTCCACAGAAAAAGTTTCTTTAATTCTGTGTGAGCTTTGTTCTGATTTAATAGGTGTGTTGCAAACAGAAATATGTGGATTTAAATACAGCCCTTCTGAGGGAAAGAATTGAAAAATTCCCCACCAAGAGTTGATCTTTGCTAACATTCACCAACAGTGGCTTCCTCCTCTTCAGATGTTGACATAATTCATTGTGTCATTTAACAGCTTACAGGAACCGATATTAATAAATATGAACTGGTAAGCTGTCCTTCTGAAGTAACATGGAGTGCTTGGATAACATTTAAAAATCATGTAAAGGGAGAATACATCCTGTGTGGCAAGTAGAGGTGTAAAGTATGCCACATGCAACCAGATGGCTACACAAACTTGTCTGAAATTGCAGAAGCAGGCTGCCCCTTTCTTCTGTGACTATAAGAACTTGTCAGCAAGGTCTTGTGCTGTGTGGGAGCTCTTGCAGGGCTCGGCTGTGGAGTTTAAAAGGCAGTAAGCAGACGACTGGGCTGAACAGGAGACCCGTGGTGTACTAAACTGTGGCTTTTTCAGGCTTTTTGCACTTGTTTTTTCATTTTTTCTATGCTGCTGGTTTTAATGCTTTTTTTTTTTCTCTGCTGTTGGTATTAAAAGTTTTGGTTCCCCCTTTCTTTTTTTAAGAACCTCATACCTGTAATGTGTATACAGAAGTACTGTGCTGTATATGGGTGTCTCGTACGCATCAGAAACCTTATTCATCGCTAGTCCAGATACTGCCTACGTGATCTTTGCATTCTCAAACCTGTTTCACCATCAAAGAGCAACAGCTGCACAATAGGGCCAAAAGCACTGTATGCATTTAAGAACGCTTCAGAAAATACCCATTGAATCATTTAGCAACAACTTTTTTCAACCTTGAAAATCAGAAATGGCAGTCTTGAAAACAGAAAACCTCTTCTTGATTGAGTCCCTGCATTGTGAATTTGAAGATGTGAAACTGAGAGTGTTCGAAGCAGCCGAGCAATTGTTCATGTGCCAGGTGCGGGACTTGGTTTGACTCTGTCCTTGTCACATCCCCACAGATGGGGTGGGGGTGATGTTCAGAAATCCAGGTGGTTCCTTTCCAGTTCTCTGCTTTCCTAAAGAGGAATGGCTGCTTTTCCGCTACCTGTGCTACCTCTTGGGCAAGACGTTTATGCTTGTATTCAGAAGTCTTACAGATGCTGGTTCACAAACGTTATTTCCTCTTGTGAGGAACAGTGTTTCCCAGTCACCCTTTCCTAACACCACCTCATTCCAGGGACTGGCTGTAGCCAGGATAAGCTGTTTCCTAATAGCAAGCATTATGCTAGAACGCTTTATTGTTTAATAGCATTAAGCTTTATCAGTGTGAATTGGCTCCCAAATGCAGATGGCTGCCTAGACCCTGCGGCAGTCATTATGAATAACAGGAGGATAAAGGCAGTTAATTGAGGAGAAATCCTCTCACACAGACAAAGAAAACAGATCTCTGCTAAATTGCCAGCATGCGGAGGGCAGCGCACACTTCTCTAAGATAAAACTTGACTATTTTACTCTACCACAGCACCAAAATAATTCCCAAGAAGCAAAGGGATTTGCGTTAGTGTAGCTGAGATTAGAAGCTGAGCTGTTCTTCCAAGACTCCAAATAGAAAAAGAGATCCAGTCTTTAGATTTTGTACTGAATGACTCTGATGTGCTTGGGAGTTAGAAATTTTCCTTGTTAAAAATGAAGTGTACTCCTCGTGGGTCAGCGTCTGAGTTGCTGATGCTCTGCTTGTTGAGTGTATCAGCTAGGCCCTCAGGTCCACAGAGAAAAACACCTATTCTGGAGCTGTTAAGAAAACAAAAATATGGTCAGGAACTAGGCATGGAGCAGCTGGATGTTCTTCATGTAACGCAATCTTATATTCTGTAGGTGCAAGGTGTTTTTTCTCAGTTACAGGAACTAAAGTAGAACTGGATGTCTACCCTTAAAACTTATAACCCCTTAAAACTTGCAAAGCACCTACTGCTGCTTCTAGAACAAATGGTGGGCTAAATCTCAGCTCAGTTGAAGCCAGTGAAGACACATTTATTGACCTCAGTGAAATCATGGAAACAGAGCTTCAAAGAGCTTATGACACAAGTTCTTGAAAAGAACTGTCCTGGTTTTTTCCTGCTAATTTTAAATGCTCAACTCAAGGTCATCCATATTCACGTTTTGTTTTTTGAGGTAGAAAGTACTTGTGGAGGCATTTAGATGTCATCTGATATTCCTATTTATTGCAGCTGAAATGACGGAGTATGTGTTTTCTAAAACTTCTGCTAGTAATTAGACACTCCATGAAGTACCTCGCCAGAAACGGATGATTATTTTTTTAATTGTATGTTAAAAGAATTCAGTCAAGACCATAGATCATATCCATGGCTGAAATAAGAATAGAAAGTACCTGGAAATTGTTAGAAAATAAATGCTCCTCAAACTTTATCAACCAAAGGAACAAGATTGTGCTATTGTGGCATTTAGATAGAGGAAGTCCAATTTGTACAGGCTTACCCAGGATGCTGCCCCGCAATAGTTTTGAACTCATTTTCCCAGTTAGGTCTTCCATACAAAGTTTTCTGTTTAAGGCCTGTAATCACATCTTTCTCTTCTTCATGATGCACTACAAAATGAGTGGCCTGTGGGAAATGAAACACAAAGGACAATGTACAGACAGAGTTAGATATGGCAGGATTATGTCCTGTCAAAAAAAAAAATAATAATGTCAATACACACTGAATTATTTCCAAACCGAGAATGTGGAATTCATGGTGGTTAGCAAGGAAAGCTAGCATTGGTAAAGTCCTGACTATCAGCATCTATCTCCTCCTTTTTCCCGGGCTGGGTGACCTCAAGAGTTAAAGCTATGAAACACTGAACACAGCGATTAATTACGTTGCTTTTGTGATGAACTAGTTTACTCTAAGTCGTGTAAAATAAAGCTGTAAATCAAAATAAAAATTTCCCTTCGGGTACAATCATACAACTCCTTTGACCTTAATGAAGTCCTGCCAGTCTGATCTCTGGAACGTTTGATCCATATGAGGAGGTCTTATCCACCCTACCTGTGTAACTTTCACCTAAACCAGCTAAGCTAAGTAGAGCCAGGAAGAGGAGAAGATGTGGTTAAGGGCATAAGTCAGGCCTTGCAGAGTTGTGCAGTACTGTCATATGCCAAAAAAGGTTACAGGTAACTTTCTGTCCAAACAAGAATTGTGTGACTTTTCTTCTTTCCTTCCTGTTTTTCCATTGCCTGTGTGATAACTTCCTACCTTACTCCTGCCCCTCCGTGTCCGTTTAGCTGAGCTACAGCACTTCAGGCACATGGTGAATTTTGTGATGCTGAGATAATAAGTAAAATAAAACATCACTAAAAGTAACAGTGAGCACCTTTCCTGACTCAGTCGTACATTATCAAGTGGCTCATGGAAGAGCTGCTCCTTTGTATCCCTACAGTGACCTACATGCATGGGGTCAGATAGAGAACTCATGAGAGTCCTGAAACAAATACGCTGCCATCATTCAAACCGTGTACGTTAGCTTCTCCAGTCCCAAATGGTGCTAGAGATACTTGCGTGGTCAGCTGAGGTTGCTGCTGTGAGGAAAGACCGCTTCCCAGAGTGCCCAGCCAGAGGAAACCAGAAAGGAAGTCAGAGTGCACATTAGCAGCTGATCCCATGGAACTTCTGACGGATGATACCTGTCTGCATCTAAAACCTCTGCGAGCCAGATGGAGGCCCAGGGTAAACACCATTTGAACATTCATCAAATCATAACCTGCTAACATCAACCTCAGTGCATACGGGAGCAAGATTTTCCACTGTGTTGTTACCTGAGATTCATCCCAGCCTGTAAGGTAGATGTTATAGCTGAGAAACTCCGCATTATTCCTCTCCTGCATTTGAGCCTCCAGAGATTGCAAGAGGTCAGCAAACCATTCAAAGGCATGAGTGTCCCTGCAAAGCCAGTAAAAATAGATCTGGAAGAGACAAGAGTGAGCTGTCAGAGGACATAGGCACTTAATGGTTTCTGGTTTTACATCTGCTGACAGAACGAGGATTGCCGAGTTCTTGTAGACCACTTCAGTAGATGGGCAGGCTGGTATTGAACCTATCCAGGAGCTTTGTTGCTGGGAGGGTTGTGACGCAGAATGAATGACTGCAAGAACAAGGAAACATCTTTCAATTTCTCTTCCAGCAGCGGGCTACATATTTAGTTCAGGATGTTTCACCACTTACATTCTCGTAAAACAGTTTGTTAGGACATAAATTAATGATTTAGAGGTAGACTCTGTCTCCCTGTCTACTGGCGGGCAAGGTAAATTAAAGCAGGTAACCAAACCAGTTCTATTCTCTGAATGTGACTGTAACTGCAGACTGTGACCCCAGTCCTCTGCATAGGGAGTTTCCAAGGGGCAGGAGGTGAGAGGAGGATGGTAGCAGTGCTCTTCCACTGACATAAAATTGTTCTCTCTATGCTTAGGGAAGGAATGCAGTACTTGCATGGGCTGTATTAGTGACTTGGACTTTGTGTTTCTCATACAGATGGAACAGCATCTCCACTGCAAGTGGGAATTCCCAGGGCCACAGCTGGGATTTGCATGTGTGGTTTTGTAGGCTGTTTCTTCTTTCATTATGTTTTTGCTTTTGACCCTCCCGCTCCCCTGCCTGCTAGTCTTGTGAGGTAACTGGGCTCTTCTCTTAGGACTCATGCATGTCTGGAGCCAGACCACCTTTGCTGGGCCTGTTTTGATTTGGGCTGTCCGCCCTCAAACAATTACATGGGTTCTGGGAAAGAAGACACGCACCTTCTTGAGTTTTAGGTTGGTTGCATCATGGCAGTATTTGTACCAGACAGACTTGAGTACAGATGCAAAGGGGGTGACTCCTATCCCAGCTCCAACAAGCATAACAGTTTCATAACTGAATACGTCCTCACTCGCTGTTCCAAAGGGGCCATCCACAGCTATCCTGAAATTGAAAGCACGCTTAATAAATATGAATAATATGAGTAATAGTGGATACTTATCAGCATCATTTAAAAAATAACAATAAAAAGGTAAAGTATTTGTCTGCTACAATGCACATTTGGGTTGAATAATAGTCAGTAGAAGAAGAGGTGGGGTTGATAGGAGGAAACTGGAAAGAGCCATCTAAGGCCCACATCTATAATGGAAGTAGCTAAGGATTGTATCACAGGTGCTACCCAAGTGGTTGAGCAAATTTTAAACTGCCATAGGTGTTGGTTGACTTCACCATGGAGATTCTTTGTACATACTTGGGCAACTTCCATGCCTCCTGGAATTCTTGCTTATCACATCCACAGGCATTGAACAAGCCCTCTGTCCAGTCCCCTACAATACGGACGTGAATGCTGAAGTAATCCTCTTCCGGAGCAGAGGTTAATGTAAATGGATGCCATTCCAGTTTAGACACTGCTGGACATTTGACAAAAATGTATTGCCCAACCTCCATCTTGAAGCCCTTCTTCATCATCTGGAGCTCAATTGTCTTGAAGGGATGAATGACCACCTGCAGTGAGAGGGACAAGAGGAAGAAAGGGAAAAGAAAAAGTCTGTCTTCACTGTTCACTGGATGTATCTGCATCCTTCATCTCTATCAATGTCCTCTGCTATGAGAGCAAGAAAAGCAGGTGAAACTTCATTCCCAGTAGAACTGTGAGTGAGAGCAAGTGAGTTCACTCACTAGAGACTGAACCTGACAGCCAGATGAAAGACTGCAGAAGATGCTGGATTTTTGGTTGAAGTATTTTTTCACACCATGCTTGCAATTACTTCTAAAGGGACAGGTGAGACTGGCCCATCTTGTAACACATCACCAGATCTATGTATGCACATTGTTAATTCCAGATGCACATCACACAGTGGCACAGAGCACAATGTTAATGAATTTGACTGTATATATAGGGGCAAAACCATAGGTCTATCGTACAGATAGGGAATTGGATAGATAGTACCACTGGAAGCTGATGTTTTCATGTTGTAGCTGGGTGGGACCTCTAATATGGGCATTTGCATGCTGCCTATCTTTAGCCAAGAAGAAATAGAAGCAATATTCTAGAAGCAAGGCTAGTAGTTCCACCGCTATGATTTTTTTAATCCTAGAGTTGTCTGCCAAGGTTATTTTCAATTTTCAGAAGAGGTTTGCAAGAGGGACAACCAAGTCTCTCTATTTATTAATGTAGGTATTAATAATAGCACTTAGGATTGTGGAAAAAAATTTCTGCTAACAGGGAACTAAGCAGACTCCATAGATATATGGTATAGAAATGCCTCGGAGACATTTTGGTAAAATTACCAAAAAGCTCCTAGTGTATAGGAGTGCTGTGCTAATTTGGCTGTCAGACTTTCAGAACCAGCGTTAGTATCTCTGCAACACACCATGGGGAATGGAAGCTCAACATTAGCTTTGGCTGCACAAAATAGGCAGCTCCTAACTCTCCTTGTCAGGAGTCATTTGTTCTGCTGAAAAATCAGAATTCTTTAATGTTTGGGTAGTTTTGAAAACAAAGATTTGATATCTTAAATACTCTTAAGGCTGTGGAATTTCTCATCATGGAACTTTTCACTCAACGCAAAGAAAATTAATTTCTCTTTCCTAAGATTCAGTCCTGTGCCTTAACTAACTTCCTCCTCTTGCTCTCTTTTAGAGACAGGCTACATTTAGATGTTAGAAGTTGACGTTATTTTTGCATTATAGCAGCCAGAACATTCCTGAGAGGCCTTTCACTGATAACTTTGCCTGTCCTGTAGGAGCCGTTGGCTTTGCTTCACCATTTGAAAAAAATTGGTAATGTTTTGCCCGGTATTAAGCACAGCAGCAACACGTACCTTTGTGATAACAACCTTCTGCTGTGACCTCCAAAACCGCACCAGCCTCTCACACAGATACAAGAACATGGGACCTACTACCCACTTCCATGTCTGTAAGCAAAATAAAATGAGAAGTCATATGATGAAGACAGCAACTTAGATTAAATCGAGTCCTGGAAATGCTATGAGCAGACATGAAATTCAAGTAATGTAGGTTCTTTACCAGCTAGAGTAGGGAACCCTTGGGAGATATGACACCTTCAAAATGACTTCTGGTCAGAGAAGGAATTTCTTTCTCTGTTGAGAGATGCAGCTGGCTTGTTAGTTGCTACTAGAGTTACAGCAAGGTATTTTCCTATGAGTGATTTTGTCTCTGTCTGAAAATTAAGGTCACTAAGTGAAATGTGGAGTAAAGCTCTGAGTGTGTTATTGACTCAGGTCTGTATTACTGTAGGAAAAGATGTGATCTCTGTTAACAGATCAGTCTGAAATGTGAACGAACAACCAGCCCGGTTAGTCAATAAAAGCTGAAGTTTCAGTATCACCTTTCCAGGGGCATTAATTTTCTGTTAATGATCATTAGTCCATTAATAATATGAAACTATTTATTATAGTACTCTCTAGAAATCCC
>VZSC01013707.1:209350-227543 GCA_013398225.1 Steatornis caripensis | reverse complement strand
AATCCCCACAAGCCACAAAATACATTTTGGGTAAACAGTTCTCAGATACCATTTGCTCTTTTGCTTTGCCTGTTAATTGTGCTTGTTTCACAGCAACTGGAAATGGATTGTCTGTCTGTCTGTCTGTAGTCCATTTCTGCTTATAATCAGTTGTGTCGAAATCTATCACTTTACTTAAAGAAAGCTGCCACTGAAGAGCACTGTGGGTCACGTAGCTGCTTTTCTACAGCAAGTGCATATGTTATTTAACAAAAAGAGTAAACTGTAAACATTTTAAATTGGATTTGCACTGAAGACAACCGTTCTTACCATAGGAGGATTCCCTGCAAACTGGGGGATTGGGCAAGACTTATTCCTTCCCCACTGAGTGAAGTTGTTGTAGCAAATCTCTGGATTGTGTTCAGACAGACTCTCATCCGTCTGCCCCCGTACAATACGCCTGAAAAAATTAAAAATTATCGAGACAATGAAATGAAAATGAAGGTATATGTCCCATGTTGTTACTCTATTTATGTACTACTCTGTTTATGTGGAGTTGTGGACTTCTGTAGTGCTACAGCTTTGGTACAGCTTTACTGCTCTAATAAATCCACGAGATTGCTATTAAAACGATGCAAATGGAGGGGAAAGTTTGTAGAGGAAAATAGTGCCTACAAGATCAGGCAAGGAACTGAGAGGTATGTCCATTACCATTTCTAGGATGTGGTCACAATAGCAAAGCCTCATTCTTTTCAGAGTTATCCTACCTTTTTCTTCAATAAAAACAAAACCTGGAGTGGGCAAGGTAATCAATTTCCTAGTGACCAGTACAGAAATTATTTCTGTTGTTTATCTTAGAAATTTGGAGAGCCCTTTCCAACAGACGTTCTTCCTTTGACCCTTCCTCTCCCTTTAAAGCTGTGGAGGAGCTGTTCAGTTGGTGTGAATGAACGCAGATGCTTCTGACGCAAAGCAGCTAAGCCAGCTTATGTCAGTTGGTGGTCTGGCCTCCATATTCTTGCTTGATTAGGGTTGGTCGTTGTTGTTGTTTGTTTTATCATAGAGAAGCCTGATTGCTCCAGTTCAGCTGTATTTCCAGTGGCAGAGCTTGTGCTGAAAGACATTTTCGGGTTGTGGTGGGGGGGGAGGTGTGGAAGATATTCTGATCTTGTTCACTGTTTCCTGCCTCTGACTGGAGTTCTGCCAACCTCAGGGGTGTGTGAGTCGCAAAGTGATGGTAATTAGCAGGATGAGGATCATAGTAGAGAAATTCAGAATAAGACCTGCTGATTTTCCCTAGAAACGGTTTGATTCTGATCAGGCTGTTCAGTTTTGTGCCAATATTATTCTGTTGATATCTTCTTCTCATGACTTCTCTTTTTGCTTTTCTAGCTCAGTTTCCGTGAACTAGACTAAGTTTCTGATGTTTCAAAATAACATGGTATCTAAGCTTTAAGGGTCAGATTTATCAGAGGTTTATTAGAAAGCCTGAGCACAGTCTTGAAAATTAAACGATTGCACTGCTCATAAATATTACTAGTGAACCTCTTCCTCATTAAAGGTTTGATTAACATGAAAAATAAAGGGAAGGAATGACACTGTCTCAGGAGCATCACGAGTTGCCATTTGCAGGAACATCACCAGTTGCAGTTTACTTCCCCACTAGTGACAATGTTTTCAGCTGAGCTGCCCTCTGCGGTGAGTTACAGGAACAGAAGGAGCATGTTTCCTGTCACTCCTCACCCCATTCCTTAAGGAAAAGTGGGCCTGAGGGTTTTTGCCTTGCCCTACGCTCCATTCAAGGTTTGACAATGCCAGTACGTTGTACAAGAGAAACAAAAGACTTATTTTCCCTTATTACTCAATGTAGATGCTCTTCCAGTACTGTAACTAAGCTTTCAGTAGTATAGCCTTCTAATTCTTTTTTTGGCTGAAAATTTGACTTCAGCATCCAAGGCAGGGTGATCTGAATCTCTGTACTCTCTCCTATTTACAGCTACTATAATGGGAGGTTGGGGAGGTTTGTCTGTGAGGCATAGCTCATGCACAAAAACCATCAGTGCCACAAAAGTGCTGTAATAGCTTGTAATGAACAAGAATCCGCACCTTCGATTCCATTAATTTTCTTTGGTTCAGTTTTCTCTCTCTATATATATATATGTGTATGTATATGTATGCGTGTGTATGACACACAGCCTTCTGCCTCTCGAGATAAACTGACATCTATGCCTCTCTCTAACCTGTTACTTTGAGACTGTTGGGTAATACTTATTCCATAAAATCCGTCTTTGTACACCTAAGATGCCTTCCTTGACTGTAAAAAGCTCGTCCAATATTTTTTAGTGTATTAGTGTTTTCTCCAAACTCAAAACATTATTCTTGCCTTTAAGGCCAAATAAGTGAGGCCATTGAGTTCACAGCTAGAAAGCATCCTTCCCTCTACAGATAATAATACTGCTTTGTTTATCTTCCGCCAAAGGATAGCTGAACTTCTCCGACAACCACATTCAACCCACTGCTGCCCAAACTCTTGTCTTTTCAGTACAGTGCAATTAAAATTGGGGAAGTATACTGAACATCCAAGTAAATAAAAAGTCAACTTTTATGAAATATGTGCTCCTCACTGACCTCTAGAAAGAGCAACGTTCCTTTCTGATAGCATTGTGTAGTAACTACTGTCAAGTTTGGACATTTTGTCAGTAACTATACAGTACTTGCTGCAGGAAACATGAACCACTTGTTCTTTTCCTTCAACAGGTTTTGCTCAAACCTCCTTGTTTTGGAAGTTGGAATTAACAAATGTGCTGGTGGCAATTCTTATTTGCCTTCTATTTTTGTTCTTCCTGTTGTACTCTCATTTCTGTCTTTTTTCTGGCACTACTGGACTGAGAGGAAGTGATTTTGAATAGTTATTTTTGCTGGGCATTTTTAAAGCACACTTTCTAGTGCACCTAGAATTTCCTTTAAAATGGACGATATAGTATAATTATGAAGTATGAAATGTGGCTTGGATACTTTTGCCTTTTTTTTTCCTTTATGCGTCAGTTCTGTGGTTTTATAAAATGTAACTGAAGTTCATTTTTCTAAGTGCTAAAATTGTGTTTGCGTAGTTCTAAAATTATTTCATTAGGCTTTTCAGCTATTTCAGAAGAAGGTATGGAACGAGCCAACAGTGGAAAAAGCTGTTTGGCATTTGGAAGTTACAAAAACTTACAGTTGCCTATATTTGAGCTGCAACAGCTAAAAATCTATTCTGAAATGCTGCTGATATTAAAAGTTGATCGAAGTCTGAAAGATAAATCTGTGTTACTCTAGTTTTCATTTACCCAACAAAATCCTAGACACTCGTATCATTTTTATGCTGAGATCTCCTTACATACGTGTGTGTGATGCAATTCCTTTTAGGAGAGAAAGATAAATTAACAGTTAGAAACAGGAACCTTGGAAAAGAGATTTCCAATTAAAATATCAGAAAAAGTTGAGTATCAGTGAGCTTAAGTATGCCAGACTCTCATAAAGCCTCATGCATCTGAATAACTTGTGGCATGTATCAGGGAGAGCCTTTCGGCTCTCAGAGCCTGTATTGGCCCATCGTTACCATAAAAAATAACTGCTGCTTAGTGACTTAAGTCCTTATACTTATGTGTGTATAGGGCTTTATATTAAGACACAGTAGTTACCACGTATTGTGCAATAAGTGCGAATACTCACCCAGCACCATGGATGACAAGGCCGATAAAGAAGATGACAAAGAGATGGTGGGTGTACCAAAATACTTCAAAATATGACCGTCGGATGGTTTTGGTGGATGACGTGATGATTAGTATGAGAGCCAGTGTGATGATAACGCCAGTGAGACCAGCCAAGTACGTGAAAGCCACATACAGGCCCCCCACAGGATTCTGTGAAATAATGGCACACATTGGTCTGAGGAAGGGGTTGCATCAAAGCAGAGCCGGCTGAACCATCGGCCTGTCTCACTCGCCAAATCCTTTACCTTGTTCTAAATCTTTAGGTCATCCTCTGTGAATTGGTATGCCAACAATGCCAAAATCCTACTCCTTTTTTGTTGCACTGCGTATTTACCTTTACTAAAGTAAGCGGAAGTAGAGAGAAAGGGTTTTCCACCGATTCACACACCGAACATTGTTTCTTTCTCTGCCGCTGCTCCGCAGTAAGGGCTTGGGGAAGGTGAACACATTTGCACAGTGCTGTTGTTAAGAGCTGGAGTCCTACATCCGTATTTTGGGAGCTAAATGAAAGCTCTCCTTTTCAGCGGCATTGTGCAGCTGTGGGTCATGTAACTCATACAGAGAGACTGGACGCTCAGTGCTCCTAAGGAATGGGGAAATTCCTTATTTTTGAGGTTTTTTAACCAGAGCTTAAGCAGCCCAAGGTCAAAACTTCTGCCTTGACTTTTGTGTACCTTTCTGTGTGCCCTGTCTACTTTAGGCAGAAGACTGCTTTGCAGGGTATTTGTTTTGACATAATGTTTTAAAACTACTTTGAAATCCTCAGGTGAAAAAGTTTCAAGTACTACCAAAATTCAGCAACAATATTACTGACAAGCATAGAATAATGAATTATGCAAGGTTTTGCTGCAAGATGGCCCAAACCCAGATTGTGCTCACCAGAAATGGGCACTCTGCTCAAATAGTGTTACACGATCACCTAAACAAAGGTAATAATGACTCTTCACAGCTTGATGTCACTTACCCCAATATTTTGTCTAAAAAAGTTGACGTAGCTCTCTTTTGGGTTATCACCAAGGCTAGAAAGCACTGCTGCCAGAGTTCCTTTCTCTTCAACACGGGCTTGCACACTCCACTCTACGTTGAATAAGTGTGCGATGGTGTGAATTGCTAGGAGTGACAGGAAAGAAGACATCAGGGTTAAGCACAAGAGAAGTACTCAGGGGTTTTGGGGAACATTTGAAACTTTGTTATGTTTGCCCACTGCAGTTTAAGACCTTTGGGTCTCTCACCCTCTTCATCACAGTTTAAGATCACTGGACGTGTTTTACTGTTAAAGCTTTACCATCTGACGTTTAGATCTTTTTGGGTGGGGGAAGGAAAGAAGTAAAGGGAAATTTCCAGCCATCTCTGTTCAACAAAGGCTTTCAACAGTTCAAGTCGTAGTACCCTAATAACACGGGAAAATGGGAAACTGAAGCATGGGATAGCTTAAATTATTTGTCAGGATCATGCAGAATTTCTGTAGAAGAGCCAAGAAGTGAATCTGGATCTCTTTGATGTCGCATTTGCTAGTGCTGCTTTCTTCTGCTATATTGCTAATAATCTCTAATAATGTTCTTGCTGAGCTGGACATGTTGATAAACCTAGGTCAGCTGAGGTGTTTCACACTACTTTCACTGCATGTTATTGCAGGGGTAAGCCATATGATGCTTTCAAAATTTCCCCGTTTTGTATCACCAGGTACTTATTCACCTTCAAAATAGGGCCTGATGGGTACAGATCTAACACCCCCAAACCATCCATCTCCGCTGCAGACCTCCTCTGTGGCCTTACGTTAACTGCATTGCCCTGCTGCTTTTCTATTAAGTGGTGGTGAGATTTCAGCCACGGCTCAGGAAGGGAACCTGCTCAGCTCAAGTAATCTACTGGTACAAAGGCTGTTCTAGGATATATGATTTATAAGGTACTCACATTGAGAAGTGACAAATTTGATGAAAAAAAAGAGAAAACTCTTAGTTTTGGAAATGAGAGATAATACATGAAAACATTTCCATGGCCTGTCCATGCTTTTTACACCATTTTCTTTCATAATTTCTATTACTTGTTTCAGACATGCCAGCAAAGAAATAAGTTCAAACAAGAATTAAAGCCAGGGTATCTGGTTCTCAGGGCATAGCTGAACACCCTTCATTAACCAGTGTCATGACGGTTCAAGAAAAAAGTTTTCTTTCTTATTCTTTCTTTCTTTCTTATATCTGTCGCTCTCTGTCAGTTGCAGAATAATATTTGGAAACTGATTTAAGCCTTGGCACACGCTGACTCCTTTAGGTTAATGAAATCAGGTCTCTGCCCCTATCCTTAAGAACTTGAATCCTACCTGGATTCTGTGTAAAATGCACAAGAAAGCACTAAACAAAGAAACATTTGAGTACCAACCAGTATGAAGGGCTATCATCCATGCCACCATTTTGTGAAAGGTGAGGTTCCTGTCCAGCTGTCGTCTGACACGGGTAGAGCAGCACTTTGGGTTTGAAGAAAAAAAGTGTTTGAAGACTATTTGTGATGTCTACGCATACTTATTTAAATGCAGGGACAAAAACAGAGACCCTGAGCACAACAACTGATAGCATTGCTAGTAAAAATGTAGAATTCTTAAATAGAGATAAAAATATTTCCCCCCATACTTCAGAATATGGGAATAACAGCTTATGTTTTAACATGTCCCATTGAAACAAAGTACTCAATAATGAGAAAAAACTTAACATCCAGTATGACAAAAGTATATATCTTATCTGTGTTAAATCACATGTTATAAACAGAAGGAGGGATCACAGTCTGCCTTGGCAGGGTGACAGCTTTGGTAGAGTCTCAAGGTGCCACCTAGCATCAGGATCCTGTTGTGGTTCGCACTGTAGAAATGGACTGTAAAGTCTGGGTATAACTGTCTCAGGGAGCTCCCACCGCAAATGTGCTAGTCACTTACGGTCAATAATATCAAGTGATTCCTTCCCCATATTACTGGGTGTACTTGCCAGGCATTCACTTCCCACTTGTTGCTGGAGTTACCCAGAGAGAAACAGAAAGGAAAAATCTCTGCTGATACAAAGTGAAGAAGCTGGTTCTTAAGAAAAACAGAATGGTATTTGCATTAAGAATGGTGGCAGAATCCTAACAGGCCCATGTAAATTGTGCTGTAGTCAGTGGGAATTTTCCTATAACTTTAAGTTCCTGTAAAGCTGGCATTTGCTATCTCCACACAGTAGAAAGCACCATCGTCCTGTGTTGTATCTTTCAATTGCTATTGCTGACTGGCAAGGGGATGAAAACACTATGCAAACTAACACAAACATTTCCTCACAAGAACCATGTAGATGATGTTTCACGCAGCACATTAAGAGAGACCAAAATATTCTCCAAAGTGTTTGCCACACATTAACTTTGTAGCTGGCAGGGTGAGGTAACTTATCTTCCCAGCTAATAGGGTGGAGTTTATCATCCCAACCACCCAGGAGTGAAACAGAAGAAGGGATGACGAAACACCATAACAATAATTTAATTTCTGATTTGTTCTTTACTTAGTGCAGCTATACCGGCAGCGGCCTTACTCTTCCATACCAGTTCATTTCTAAATATTCCATGAGTACAGATAAATAGATGAGCAGGACACAGTTCTCTCCTTCGGTTATTCTCCAGCTGTGACACTGATTGAAGGGCAAACTCTTAACACTCTGGGGCTATTGCAATGACTTCTGTGGACTATAGCAACAGACGGGAGAAATTTGGCCTTCTCTGTATCACGTATCTTGAGACACAATTAAAAAGATTGTAGAATAAACTGCAGCATAGTGAGGAAGCGCCAACTGTGCTTGACCGCCTTGCAAAAACTACTTGATTTTTCTCTTTAAGAAGCAAGAAGGCCAAGCAATGGCAAAATGCTGTAGCTAAGTTCGGTAGTGAGGCTCATTAACAACAGTGATGAATAAAGCAATAAAGCAAAGACAACACAGCTGTTCTTTCAGTAAATAACAAATAACTTTGTAGCGTATGATTTCTGGGTGGCAGGATATAAACGGCAAGAGTTTCCGGCACATTCCTGTTGAACAGTGGATTTGAACAATTCTCCCCTCTCCTTAATCCCAATGACATTGCTGTCGGAAAGGTTACTACCCTTTCAATTAGTTATTTGACATTTAAAAATCCTGATTTTTCTGAAGAGGTCCTCACAGGTGTTACTTGCAGAGCACAGCTAATTAGAGACAACACCAGAACAAGCCTAAGTAGCTGTACCCCTGCCACCGCAGTCCTGACGCTACCACTGGCACACGGAGCTGTGTGTGTTTTACTCAAGATATAAAACTACCTCCTTCCTGAGGTATAGCTTTATTGCAAAAAACAACTGAACACCAACTGTCTAACAGTCCTATTTCATGCCCCTCCTTGCTCATCCTCAGAGTCCTTCGCTTCCTCATACAGCCTAGCACTACCAGCAAGATGGCGAGCTGCAGGCGGGCAGCAGAGTGGAGCTGTAGCTCTCCACACGGTTCCCACTTGCAAACTGAGCGTAGCCCCCGAGTGACTCTACCACAGTGCCTGAGGCAGAAGGACTTAGTCTGTAGCTTGAATACTGAGATAAGAGGGACAGCTTTATCAAGATCCTGGTTAGAAAAGTTGAGCTATAGATGTTAGGAGATGAGCAATTGAGGACAAGTAGCACAAAGTCCTGGCTGGAGTACAATTCTCAATCCTGGGAATCAGTTTTAGCCTTCCAGTAATGTCTCCAAAAGTGTCTTCAGCTCCTTCATTGCTTTGACTTCAGAAGACCTCTGCCCAACCTGTTTTCAGCTTGACCCCCACGGAATCTATTTCAGACCTCATAAAGGCCTTGTAAGACCAAGAGCTCATCGGTATTCTCCAGCTGCATTAATCCAATAGCAACATTAATTCTTACTAAATTTATACTCGTTGTTGACTTCTGCAGCCTGAGAAGTCAGCTTTGAATTTTGGCAGATACTAGTTGATCTTTCACAGGGCAGGGGAATAACAACTTTAACCCTACAGTTTTACTTACTATTCATTTTCCTTTTATACATGTGGGGGTTATGACTGTCAGCTGTTGTAGGATCCCAGAATCTGAAGGGGCACAGCACAACACTGAAAGCCTGGTCTGTGTAGTTTCAACTTTATATTTCTAAGGGTTATGCCTTAAATAGGCAATTTAGGTGCTTAATACGGCAGACACATCTCGTTCGTGTGTGACAATCGGCCACACTGATTGTCAGAATATTGGTACTAGATGGATGTACAGTCCGGGTTGTCTCTGATTATTTTCTTACTACTTTGTATCCCGCTCTGTTTCCCAATGAAAGACTCTTGAAACACTGCATCTATTTTAGTGCTTCCTCTTTGCTCTGCTTTTTCAGCCCCTGCAGGCTGTCTCATTTGCATGAAAGAATTTATACTAGATTTGCAGATGAAAACCAACTTCTGTGAACGGGTGTCATTCACCATGTGCATATTAAAGAGGCTAGAAAGAACGGAGGAATCGTTATATATTTGAAAGGACAGTTCATGAGCTTGAGGAGAACACTGCTTATTCACCACACCATGGCATGCACTGTCTGCATTATTTCTACTCTAACAGCTAGCAATCTGGATTTCAGCAGCCTGTTATGGTCAGCGCTATCATAGGAAGCCTCTCCAGCTGTCACTTATTATCGGTTGTCCTTTTCTAAGCGGTGGTTCCTTGGTGCTGTATATAACATTTGCATTTGGGAGCTAGAAATGGTCAAAAGGCCTGCAAACTATTTCATCCTGAGACGGAAATGCAACTCGGACAAGAGAGAATGTAATTTATAAACCAGCTGAAAAAAGTCCCATTCTGAAAGTCTCTGGAGGACTACACTTAGTTTAAGAATGGAACACGCAAAGAGAGAAGGCGTGGACTAATATCTCCTGCTATAAATGGGTGTTGTGTCAGTGACAAACAAGGCACATGTGTGTAAGCACCACCTATTGTTGCTGCCAGCCAGAGGAGGGACTTTGCATCCAGCGCAGCATGACGCCCAGGAGGCAAGAAGAAAGGTAAGAGTCAGAGGAGTCGATCTCAACGCTAAACGGCTCAACAGAGCTCTGGAGGCACCACTGGCATATAGACCTCAGTCTTGCTCATAGCAAAACTCCAGGCTTATCTACTTCTTGAAAGAGGACACCCACAAAGTATGGTATATTTGGGGAACTTGGATGAAGTTGCTTGGTATATTTGCAAGGCTGCTTGGGTTATTATCTTTCATAGATTTTGAAATTCTTTCTTCATCTTACCGCACTTGATCCTCTGAGGAAGGAGAGCAAGTTTCGACATACTGGCAGCAGAATCAGCATGCAGTTGAAATTCAGACAAGCTGCAGGGGCCCTTGCCAGAGCCAAAGCACGCTGTAATTGGAGAGACGCCATTATGAAATTAATTACCTATGACATTATCCATGACACGGACATGCGCAGATTTCATTTATGTATTGTATCACAATTTTTTGTGAATGTGAGATCTAGAGTTAACTAACAATGTTCACATTTTAGAGCAATCATGCTCTGGCCAAGTCAGAGGCATGTACGCAGACAGAACACATCCCTCCAGATAGGCACCTTCTACTTCCAGTTTTGAAATAATGCGACTGTACGAAAAGCTCCCTGTTGTGTCTGACAATCAATGGCCAAGCACAGATGCAAGTCTAAGCCATTAGTAGCGTTTTCGGTCCCAAGGCTATAAAGAAAGTCTCACTGCTGTGGTTTCAGTTGGCTGGGGGGTTACGGTAGAAGGAAGGACAGCTCATGAGGGAAGTGTTTTTACATTTTCTGTTGTCAGTAGACGCAGTCTGGGGAAATTTGTTGCCTCATGTTCTAGGAATATGTTCCCTTAACATTGCTCTTCACCTCCTGAACGATTTCAGAGTTTGACAAAGCCTGTTTGAAAGGAGGGAATAATTACCATATTAAGCCAAACACACTGAAGGGAAGGAAAAGATAATGTTTGCTTTCCTTGCATTGATTGAGACCCTTTCAGGTTTCAAATCACGGTAACTGACTTGGGGTTACTCTGGGATCCAAGCACAAGTCTCTGACTCTTCAAGGGCAACTGCACCATGATTGCAAAGGACAGAATTTGATCCTATGGATCAAATGGATCTGAAGCTGCATGCAGAACGGGTTTTCATGCTTTGTTGAATTAAACCATGGGCTTACAAACCTTTCACAAAGTGCCATGCTCTGTAATTTGAAGCTTAGACTGATTTTTATGTCTGTGATCAGGCTTTTAAAACATGTGAACAAACAAATTTTCTCTGTCACTGTGTCAGTGACAAACAAGGCACATGTGTGTAAGCACCACCTATTGCTGCTGCCAGCCAGAGGAGGGACTTTGCATCCAGCGCAGCATGACGCCCAGGAGGCAAGAAGAAAGGTAAGAGTCAGAGGAGTCGATCTCAACGCTAAACGGCTCAACAGAGCTCTGGAGGCACCACTGGCATATAGACCTCAGTCTTGCTCATAGCAAAACTCCAGGCTTATCTACTTCTTGAAAGAGGACACCCCCAAAGCATGGTAGCTTTGGAAGCAAGCGTGTTGCAGGACACATAATGCTGCATTAACCAGTTGGGTTATATTGAATAGCCCAGGGTCCAGGATCACTTCACTACTTGACTATTATTCACATGCTTGACGAATGTATGAATGATGATTGCTTTTCAGAACTAGTAGCTTTGTAAACCATTCATGCAATGAAAAATAATTGCATGGAGAAATGATTGCACAATTGCTCAACAGTAATATTTTTTCTACCTTTTGCTTAATAAAGCAGCCACAGTGCATGTTCACTTTAATTACCAGGAGCATAATACTCACCTGAAAACATCTTCAGAATGGGATCTCTCTATTTTGCTTACCAGGGTACCTGTCTGCTTTCAGTTATCTCTGCATGTGACTTTTAACCCTGACATGAACCTGCGGCTCCAGCTACCTGACCCTGTTTCAGTCAAATAAAACTGCAGGAAAATGCTATGTGCTCAGTCTATGCAAAGATAATACATGTTTTGTACTTACGCCAAGGAGTACTCTGGTGTAGAAGAATTTTGGTGGGACATCATATACAAGATAGTACCACCAAAACAGGAAGACATTTAACCCCAGCCACACAAGCTGAAAGAGAAACAAAAGGAAACTTTACAGTTTGTTGTTAGAGACCATACATCTGAATTTACACTGTTCAGATAATGGTCAATTGGTTCATTGTGCTTCTATCTGTACAGAGAGGCATACTGCAGGGTATGAAGGGTTTAGCGAAGGCTATACAGAAATTTTTCTGGTGGAAATGGGCTCTGATGTGTGCACACAGGAGTACAGGAGTGGCAGTAAACCAAAATACAGCAATGGGAGCTGAAACTTTTGCGTAGCTCCAATGGCTTAGACGTGTTAGATGTGGCACTTAAGGAGATGGTTTAGCAGTGGATTTGGCAGTGTTCGGCTTACGGTTGGACTTGATGATCTTAAAGGCCTTTTCCAACCTAAATAATTGTATGATTAAGTAAGGACTGTCATATTCCAGGTGTTTAGCTAAGTAAGTCTGCAAGTCTAGTTGAATCTCCAAACATCATTAAAGGTTAGGGCCTTTTCCGAATGGTGGTTCCTCAGACATATCAGCCTATGTAAGAGGAAGACTTAGAAGCCATGCCAAAGGACAAAGAAGCTTGAGATCTAAATATAGATGGCCTAAATTACACCCACGGCCTAATGTTTTCTATTGAGTAGGAGCCTCTAAAGGTCTGAAATCAGCCAGCACGAAATACTCAACACAGGCACTTTGGTAGTGTTTAGACTACCCAAAACTGGGCTGCTTCGTAGCTGTACTGCAGAAGTCTCTCACACTTGCGTATCCTACTGTGCAGGTTTCTTTAGGGAAAGAGAAGTTATTAGAAGTTATCAGCCCTTCTGAAAGCCATCTAAGGCACCTACAAGCCTGTCCGGTCACAGAGATCATGGTGAATCTGGCCATTAGCCCTTCTGGAGCTGGCTGACTGATGAAACCAATCTGTATCAGCGCACCCTCAGTCTAAATAGATTGACTAGGTGGTACATGAAAACAGAGCAGAGAAAGTCTGAGAACAGGGAGAAAACATGGTTTCTGGTTATAAGTTAAGGATGCCAGAAACTGTGACATTACAGTCCCTCACCCCTCCTAACCTGTATGTTTCACTAGTTCTTTGGCCCAGCTGACAGTGTAAAAAACTTGGGATTAGTTTAGATCTTGAAAATGTTCTACCCTTGTGGCATGAATACAGGGAAATCAAGGGATTTCCATGAGTGTAAGGCAGTATATGGGAAATCCCCAAAAGCTCATCTCAGGATTAAATGCTTAGGATATGTATTTAAAGTGAGAGTGTGCCATTTCCATCTATGGTAGCCTGACGGCATGCCCAGAAGACCAAGTCTGGCATGATTCTTGGTCTCTCACAGTTCTTCTTAGTGTTGACCCATATGGAACATGGACCCTTTGAAAAATGCTGTGACACCCTCTGGCAGCTCGGGTTGAGTTGCAGAGTTAGCAGCTGTTCGTGCTCTTTATCTAGGGCCTGTGAAGGCAGCATCGGTTGGGGTTAAGGCTGCCATGTTTCTGTTTTTTTGGGGTAAATCAATAGAAACTGTGGCTGTCCTATTTCTATCAAGCACTGGATAATGCTGTACCCAGTTGGTGTGCAGTAAAGCTGTAGAGGACAACACACTTTGCTGTAGAGGACAGCACACTTTGGTAAGGTGTCCAGCAAACTGTCCTTTTAGCTGGTTTCTTTATCGGTGACTTCTTTAGTTTACTTCCCTATTAGCTGACCTTGTTATAGCTTAGAGACTTTAAAACCAAATACTTATTTGAACAAAATAAGGGTCTCTTACTTAATTCTTTCAATATTTCAGTACTGCTGGAAAAAAAACATGCCAGAATTCACCCCTTGGCTGTTTCGACTTCCTCAATTCACGGAAGGTGACAGCAAACACAGTGACTCTTTTTCAAAGCACGGAAGTGCCAGGTTTATGTTCCTAAACTAGAGTCACATATCTACAACGTAAAGGTAATATGTAAGTATTACCTCTGTAATATGTAAGTATTACCATACGTAAGTAATATGTAAGTTCATAGCAGCATAAACACCTGTCTGAATAAAGCTGTTCACATCTCGGTCACCACAAATATAGAAGTTCTCTATCTCTTCTTTTTCTCCCTCTCAGTACTTACATATACTAACCACGCTTGGCAGCAGTCCCTTAACTGGTATTACATTTTGGTGTTGTATATGTTTTTATTTATATATCTATATAAAATTGTATACCTACAGCTCCTGCATCACACTATGAAGTGAAAAAAACCCGAAAACACTGAAATATTCACCTCTGTCTAAGTTTTCTCCAAGGATGACTGCCCTGCCTTACTCTTTAGCGCTTT
Source organism: Steatornis caripensis (assembly GCA_013398225.1). Classification (NCBI taxonomy): domain Eukaryota; kingdom Metazoa; phylum Chordata; class Aves; order Caprimulgiformes; family Steatornithidae; genus Steatornis; species Steatornis caripensis. The sequence continues at coordinate 213,389 of VZSC01013707.1, read as the reverse complement.
TAAAAGTGATTAGGATTTTCAGTACTTTTAAATCTTGATCAGAATGAACATAACCTACTTTCACAGCTATTCTCTGCAAGTTGTCTACAAATTCAGCTCAAATACTAGTTGTCTTAATGAAAGATTCATGCATCTCTGCTCTAAATTCTGGGATCTGACTCTAATACAAACTTTATACCATCGAGACACTGTGCTTTCAGTTACACCCACGTTTGTTTATGGAAGTGCAAGAAAGGCTTGTTGCTATAATTGCTTTCTCTGTTGAAGTGCACATGGATAAATGAGATGTAATGTTATTTGTTTTCTTTAAGTCACTGTTGCATACAAACAACCCAGATAGATAGATACTTTTCTAACAAAACAAATGAAAATTAACATCATTTATCAGTTGGCAATGAAGGCTATAACAATCGAGATAGATACCAGACAAAGCTCCTTAAAAATTATTCTCTTGAAGCGTTTCACTGCACTCGCTGCACGAGTCTCTGAATAATCAGATGGATCCTTCGCTGGCACAGTGCGATGTGCTTAGTACAACTTTCTGTAGAGCTTTTTACTAGACACAAATCACAATAAAAATTGTACTTACAATGACAAAGATGGACAGTCCTTCATTCTCTATCCAGTTACCCATGATTGCCTGAGACGAGCGTGCACAATAGCCCCCTTCTTTCTGGGACGGCGTCTATGTCTTTTCTCATAAGGAAGTGAGAGCAGAAGCTTGCAGCAACCTGTTTCCTTTCTAATTCATTTAGGAAATAAGTTAACCATTGAATCATGTCCATAGTTCTGTTTCAGACATTTTTCTACCATCTGTACATGTAACTTTTCATCACTCTGATATGTATAAACTGTTGAAATAATAGACTGGTTTTTTCCCTGTGATACAGAGGATAAAATAAATAACTGGTCAGTTTTTCTGCTGAAAACTGTATTGCCAGTTTACATACCTTTCAATGCTGAAACATAATACAGAATGCACAGAAGAGTTATCTCTTTCCAGCCTTGTCTTTTTTTATCACCTCAGGTCTGAATTGCTGTTCCTGCTGATACGCTTTGATAAAGAATCACTATAATTATTTCTCTTCTACTAATTCAGTGTCCACAGAAGCTTCTAACACTCCTCTTGTCTGGTACATGTGAGCCTTGCTACTTGCTCTCTTCGCAGGCCAAAACTGAGGACATGTGTCACTAGATAGGCTATTTTTCACATTTTGCACTCTCGCAGAGTGCCCAGCCCGAGGAACCATGGCACTATTTAAGAAAAAAGTTAAAGTAAACATTTTGCTTTTGTGTTTAGAGAGAAAAATACGGGAAATTGCCCAAATGTATTTTAGAGCTTACAAGGCAGAGGATATTATTCCTTCTTGAGACGTATAGAAGTAACAGCTCAAACGTAGCCCAGGGACAAACAGCAGTCCTTCACCCCACATCGCATAGGCAGGGCTGGCAGTGTTTTAATCATCTTCCTCCACAGAAGCTTCCCAAGCTTCAGTAACTGAAAACCTAAACGAAGTCTTCAAAACCTGTTAAATGGGGTTTGGAGCAAGCCCATCTGACAGGCTCTGTGACGGGCCAGGTTCTCGCATGGTATCAGTTGCTTTGATGGCCGTCCCAAATGGATGTCAGCAGAGGGTCTGGTCCTCCATATTTTTGTTTATAGAAGTAGCCTTTGTGAACTAAACAGCTGGAGTGGTTGGTGAAGGAAAGGAGGGGGGCAGTTCTGATTTCTGTATGTTCATTCTTGCTGTGAAGTCTTGCCCGTTCTCCCTGCTCAGAAACAGCAGTGCTCCCGCTGCATTTTTCTTTCCCTTAGTTCAGGCTAAGTTACATCCAGCTTCCCTGGGGTGAGCAAGTGCAGGCACCCAGGATGCTCTCAGCTTTGGCAGCCCTGCCTCGCCTAGAAGCTCCTCAGGCATCAGAGCCACTGAAACACAGATTTACTGGCTCAGGAGGTTTCTGGCAGGCCACAAACCCAGCAGGAGCTGATCTTAGATCAGTCACAGCAATCACAACCTCTGATGTCCTCCTAACAGCCTGAATACAGGCCATGAATCTGAACGTATTTCAGCTGCTCCTAGCCTAGCAATTGTCAAATGCAAGTAGTTGATCTCACTGCCTGAACTGAAAAGAAAGGGTAGAGGTGCTGGGCCCTTCCACAGCTGGTGAGTCCTCGTGCTCCCTGATGTTTGTGAGTTTTCCCGTTAATTTCAAAAGTGACAGGACAGCAAACTTTGCCTGGTTGCTGCAAGCAACAGGTGTGAGTAGAACTGGTACCAAAACCACCCACGCATCACCCCTGATTTAATTCTGGTGCTTGCACCTTCTGAATGAGTCAAACTGCTTTGCTATAATACCACGGACTTGCATGTTTTATGTTTTGGTCTAATTTTAAAAATGCATCTCGTACTAGAAAAGGCAGTGTTGGCAGCTGTGTACTAATTACATAGGAGTGTGTAAAAGTGGAGCATGGAAAAAATAAACCACTGGCTCATTATGTTTCTAAAATTTCTTTCAAGCTAGCTGATTACACACAGCATTTTTCATCCTTCTTGGCATTGAAAAGTTCAGTGAACAGCGATCCTTTTGCAACATGACAGTTTTGCAAAAGTATTCAGGTCTCAGGGTTCATTTCCTTGCACTAATTTTACCCCCTTGCATAGGAGTTAATTTAGTTCCTCTCCTGCTCCGTGCAACGGTGTTCTGTGTATTCAGGCACAAATTTAATGCCAGACAGTTGCAACAGGCCCAGGTGTTTCACACCTGCCTCCTAAAAGGGACAATGTAAAATTCTGCATGTATAAACCCCAAAAGAGAGAGTGATACAAAGAGCAGAGTGAAAGACCCAGCTCCTGCATTGCTGAGGTTATTGCTGAGCTGAGGTTGCTGAGCTCCTTCCCGGGCAGCAGGAGGAAAGCCAAGGAGAGACCTCAATTACCTTCTTCTATTTTGTAGCCTGAGATCTTTATTTTGAATGCTGCTCAATACTTGTTTAGCAACCTTCCCTTGATTCTACACCAAAGAGGAAGAAGCAGACGAAAGACTTGTGAAGCTGTTTTCCTAAAGGGAATTTCCTTCACATGCGGCCTGAAGCACTCGCCTTCACTCAAGGGAATGACATAGCCTGATGCTCCCGCTCTTTCTGTTTTTTTTAAAAGATAAATGATTCCACACTGAAATGAGGGCAGAAGAGGGGGTAGATGTGAGCCAGAAAACAAATGTCAGTGAGACTCCAGTGAGGACTGACAGATCCTTCTATGTCTTTGCTTTACACTGTAACCTTCAACGTAGCTCCCTGCTCCAGCACTTCCTCACGCTGCCTGTCACAACGATCATCAGACCCGTGTGCTGTAGCCAAAAAATTCCGTGTATGATCCACATGCTATTGGCCGTGTCAGTCTTGGCTTGAAGTCAAACAGCACTGTCACTAACCCGGCCAGAACGGCAGCACATGGCTCCGTTACTGGAAGGAAGTGCCACCACCAGCACCATACCCTGTCTAACTACGGACAGAAATGTTATTACATTAAGCTGGCGGTAGTTTCCAGGTAGAGCTGGGGTAAAGTCAGGACAGCATAACCTCCCACGCGCAAAGGCAGAGCCCAAACTAAGCTGGCTTTGTGTGGCACTGAGGGAGAGGGCACCCAGCTTGCGGCCTCTCGGCAGGGTACCCGGCGCTGTGATCTGCTGGTCTGGCTCTGGGCCTGGAACACAACTCTCATCTCTTTGCTTTTCTCCCCGCGTAGCTATACTACTTCTCTTCGGATCCACTACCTTTGCACGTGCCTGGGATAGCCCGGGGTAACTCTTCTCTGCCTGGTTCCGCTCAAGCAAACACCTCGAACGGTGCGAGACGGAGGGCTGGTTTCTCCTCCGCTTACAGTGCATAGCCCAGCAGGCTTTCAGCCCAGGCCTGACGAACCGGCCCTTCCCCGGCCGAGCGCGGGCCCGCGGGCAGCGGGCGCCCCGGCAGCCGGTGCCCGCCCAGGGGGGCTGTGCGCCGCAGCGACGGCGGCTCGGCAGCGCCACCCGCTGGGCA
>VZSC01013707.1:185042-209249 GCA_013398225.1 Steatornis caripensis | reverse complement strand
CACCCGCTGGGCAGCACGGGCCGGGCCCGGAGCCGGGACGCCCCACGGCTCACGGGGCTGCAGCAAGGCCGAGGGTGCCGGACGAGGCCTGCCCGGTCCGCCCCAGACCTTCGCAGCGTGAGCACCTGCCCGCCCGCCCGCCCCCTTTTCTGTCGCATCCCGGTCCAAAATCTCTTTCCCGGTTTTCCCCCTGCCTGCGATCTCTCTTTCAGTGCTGGGACGTCAAACCCCGTTTCGGGTTAGCAGCTCACCGTTGTCGCAGCCTGGGAAAGGACCGCCAGAGATCATTTAGCCCGCCTCCGTGCTTCAAAATAGGATCTCTGAGAACTGCGTCGCTCCTGACACGCGTTTACATCACCACTTCCACAAGTGGAAATCAGTGAGGTGCCCCAAAGCCTGCTACGGCTGTACCAGCTCATGACCGAGAGCGCGTTGCGCGAAGGGGAGCCCATTTACAAACGCATTAGAGGAGACATCCGCTCAGATGTCGTTAGTGGACTGGGCCAGGCACTGGGGAGTGAGATCTGTGTGGGTCCGCACGCATCACCTTTCACTCACAGCGGTCCCTGGGATGATCGTGCTTTCGTTTGGGGACAGACCTTGTTGTTCTGCTCCTTGAGGGATGCTGGCGTAGCACGCAGGGTGGTGGGCAGTGGTAAGGGATGATGCACTTTTTCCTCAAGTGTCTGTCGGGGAACATTTTCATTCATTAGGCTACATGCAGTACTTCTAAAGACGCTGGGGAAGCCTGTGATCTTTTTCTAAAAGACTTGTAAAACCTGAGGAAGAAAACAAGCCCACTCTCAGTAAATGTAAGTTCACATTTTGTATTAAATGTTAATTTACCATTCAGGGATCAGCACTTCCACAGGGAAATATTTTAGGTGGTAACAAGTCAGAAACAAGAATGAAAGTCAGTGGTGTGAAACTTTGGTAAAATATCAGCACAGCGTCGACTCACTGGTTACCATGGCCTACAATCTCCAGACAACTGCTTTTTTTTCCTCTTTTAACTAAAAATGCCACTTCCTCACTGTTTCCCTCAGGATCCCAGCTCCCACTCACAAGGCCCACTGCTGACTTTTGCAGCTACGCGCTTCCTGATGGCTCTGAAAATCTAGCAGACTTGACTCATCACAAGCCTTCTGGTGTAAAAGGGAGGCAAGCTGCCTTGTGCTAAGATTTCCATCTTGCTCCACATCTATCACCTGTCTCTCATCTTTGACTCTGAAAAACAATTTTTGAAAATGAGTCTCTCTTTTTACCGCCTTTGCACGGTGGCTAGAGTTGCATCCATGACTTGACTGCCTGCGTGTTATGATATTCTACAGGGAGGCAGCCCGGGAGCATGCACATGCACGCAAAAGCCATCACTTCACAGAAAGGTCTGCAATCCCAAGGCTGAGCTAAATGTGCACCATGCCCTGATGCAGCTTCTTCTGTTGGCTGGGTGGGTGTCTTAGCATCTGTGTCACAGCAGTGGAAGAAATGGCATCTATGCAGCCACAGAAGAATCCCAGTATCCCCGTTCACACACAGGAACAGCTACCCAGGTGTGAACACCGCAGTGCCTACACCCTAACTACATGGGTTTATATTACTTTACATTGCTGCAGTGTTGCCTTATGAAATACAAAGGAGTGCTGTGGTAGCTTTTTGCTGATTTTTCTCTCCCCGAGTCCTCAGCATGGGAGTGACAGGGTGACCCTGTTCAGTTCGCAGATGCCTGTCCACGACCAGACACCTGACAGATCCAGCCTCTGTCTCAGCCCTGTTCGTACCGAGGATTTTTATTTTTCACTAAAATCCGTAGGGGAAATGCTGAGGGATGGTGTCATGTTTTGTGCACGTGTCTAAATAAGACAAGATGACACAATGAACTGGGGCACCAAGAAACAAGCTTTTGCTTAAAAATTATCCTTCAGTTAGTTAGATTAATAAATGTGGCTCATCCCTGTGGCAAGACTCAGCAGGAAGCCTATATGCTGCTAAATCGTACTTTAACTGTCTCTTAACGTAGAATCACACTGCTCCAGCCACACAATCACTGTGTTTATATGTTTCACTTTGCTCATTTGTCATGATAAAGCTTTTTTACTTCTGGATTTGCCCTGATAACTTGGACACTTGTCTGAGAGTAGCTTGTAAAGCCCCACCTGGCTTAAGTTACAATCAAGAGAAGCTCGGAGACATCCATTCATCTCTTTGGGAAACTTAATGAAGACACAAAAGACACACAACCTGGGATTTGAACCGGGATGACTTTCTTCCAGGCTGAATTACCACTGGATTAACAGCTACTGAAACCTCCTCTTCCAAGACTGTTCACAGCAGTTTACACATACACACGTACCTCCCTCCTGTAATACATTTTCAGCACTTCCAGAGAAACCACTGTTAAAAATGAAATTAAAATGAATGGATCAGATTGGGGAATACGATTTCCACAATATCAGTTACTCATTTGTTTTCTTGCTTTTACGACTTCTTAATGTAAGGTTTGGTGGCTTAATGATACTCTGCTATTTCGATTGCTCAGGCATTCATGGGAGTAGCAATAGGCTGGAGGGTCCTCAGTTCTTTCTCAGCTAGGTTTAGAGATCCTCCTCTCCTGTAGTTTTCTGCCAAACCTGAAGGAGCTGTGTCCATCTTGATCAAAACCAGAGCTTTTCAATACTAATTACAGTGACTTACTACACTTTCTTTTGGATTCTGGGACACAACCTCATCTCAATGAGACTTTCGCTACCTGCCAGGGAATGTCTGCCAAATCATACTCCAATCCTTTGCCAATATTTTTTGCCACATAAATATGCTCTTACACATGCTAAAATTGCATTCAGTTTTCTAGTGTGCTGGAATTTCTCGTGAATGAGTGATATGCTTAAGACCATAGACAGTCTGTGGTTTTTAATGTTAGATCTCCCATTAGTAAATCTTCCCTTTCCCTTGCCATTTTTTTTTCCTCTTTTCTTGCCTGAAGAGACAATTGCTCATTTGCTGTTATACCCTGGAAAGAACAGTGACGTATGGTTTATTAAGATAGCAGCTCAAACACATAAGCCCTTGACTGCTATAGGATGAGTGATTTATAGGTGTTCAGTAATGGATTCCTGCTCGCGGCCCTTCGGGGCTTCCATTTCATTTTGTACCAACGGCGAATCATGCTGAAGAGTCAGGTGTAATTGGCAGTTAAGTCATTTGATAAGTTAATGGTACCACACTCTTTAGCCTTCCCTGAATTTGCCTTACCATCAATCTTTATGGCACAACATCAACATCATTACTGAGGTTCATATTTCACGGTGAGGCAGAAGTAATTTTTCACTTATTACTTTCCTTGCCTGTTCCCACCCGATAACCTGCCTCCCCTGCAATGTTTTCACTTTCCTCTTACTCTGAAATAGTTTGGTTCATTTCTGATGTACGCAGTCAAATGACCACGAATACAACTTAGCACGTGCAATGCCTTAGGTTTCTCCAACCGATTATATTTTATCTTTCTGTAAAGAACAGACACTGATTTTTCAGGGCATCACATCTTGCCAGCTGATGAAGAAAACACGATCCAAGCAGGAACTGGCCAGCTACCACACAGTGTTACAAACTCTCTGATATATTGCACAGGTCATTGGTTTTCTTTACATGCGTGAGGAAGGTGGAATCAGCTAAGCAAACTACGCGTATGATGTCAGTGGGAATATTTCTGTTGTGACCATTAGCATGGAAATTACCTGTTCGTGCCCAGATGCAGAATCAAAATTAATGTGTGTACTGCAACACAATGTATAGCATTAAGGCCATGCTGGTATTAAAACAGACAAACAACAGAGAATTTTTTAAAAAATTAGGCTATCTATAGATCAGCAGACCCTCTCAGTTTCTGTGTACACTGTCTGGCTGTACCCAGACCCCTTACTGGGGCTTGCACCATGCACCTTAGAGAACACCACTGGATAAATCTAGGTGCACGTTTCTGAAGTGCCCTGTACATTTCTGTAGGTTTGCAAAGACATTTTATTATTTCCATAAAATGTTTCTTTTTCTCATGTTTGGTCTTTTTTTCTTTGTTGCTTAAAAAATAGGAAGGGGGGAGGGGGCAGAGAGGGAAGCCCAAAATAATTCACAAACACAATGAAAAAAGATGTTTAAGGAACACTTAATTACTCAGTGGCAGTAAGGCTCCCTTGCTTTCCTTGCAGGTCCAAAGTTGATGGTACTCCTGTTTGAGAATTTCCTTTTAATTCTTTTTTTTTTTTTTTTAATGACACCTGTATGCTTTTGAGTTACTGCACTGGCCACTATTGTTAAAATTTGCAATGTGGCAATGAAGAGTTGACACACTCTGTGACTTCAGCCCTTTTTATGGCCACGCAACTTTGGCTCTAAAAAGCAGACCTACTGGAAAACGCAGCTGAGTGTCTCCTGTGCCTTGTTTCTCCATTTCTATTTAAAATTACCACCATGAAGCGGCAGAGAGGAAGGAGGAGTAGCCAGGACATGGATTCTAAAGAACATAACTGATGTTATGAGGGCCATCAACTGCAAAACTAAAGCAATGGCAAGCACCTCTCTCTTCTGGTAGCTGCTGTTTTTAGCACACGTTTTACTACAACACAGATTTACAAGAACAGCAAATCCACACAAACGCAATAAAATGGAACACTGGTACCTTGTCTGTGAGGTGCGTGCTGCTGTTTTGATATTTAGCTCCCGCTCTAGAAGCCAGATGTGAATTAATCTTCACCTTGACTACCTCTGGCATTGCTCTCCATCTGAACTCATCCCTGATTGTTTTCCTGAAAGTACCTGTGGCAGATTAAAGCTCTGTACTGACAGGGCACATTAATCAGATGAAAAGAATACTCAATGAAAGAATTTTCAGAAGTTAATATCTGTAGCATTTATTCCCTGTCACTTTGTTTGCTCTGTCAAAATAGGAACTTAAACAATTATGAACGTGAAGGCACAGAACATGTTTAAGAGGATGTTTCTGGTTCATTAAATCAGCTTTCACCTTCAGGGCCAAAATGTTACAACTACAATGTTATTCCAGAAGAATCTCGGTAAGTCACATCTAACTAATTAGCATCTGTCCTCTGCTTAGATGCATTTACCCCTTAACGCTATTCTGTGATTAGAAGCATTTGCACACAGCAGCATTCACAACTGAATTTCACATTTGAAAGGTGAAATTTTCATACCTGAATACCGACACTTTTTTCTGTAAAACTTAATCTCAGTGGCAAGAGATTTTCATTATGACTGTGAGAAATCCAGAAAAGGATAAAGCTGTTCTTCTTTTCCTGGATATGAAGTTGTCATTCATTCAAAGGAGAGATTCAGTAAACGTCACATTGTCATTTCAACCACTTACCTTTCACTTCAACTTTAGTTTTGGGGTGAACCCAAGAGACCTAACTGGTTCATTATAATAGTTTTCCTTGGTCAGTAAGAATTACATAATCCTTGACGCCTCTTACTTTTCAAGCCTTCTGTCTCCAGTGAATCAAACTTACTATCTCTGCCAAATTACTATTCACGTTTCTGTGATGATTCCTGAGCGACTAGAGGCAGTCACCTAACTGCATTTTAAAATGCAGGATTATAAATATCCACTATGATGTTTGGCTTGCAAATACCTCAGTTCAAAATCTCATTTTCTTTGGTATGTAAGCCCTTCAAATAGGAAAGTAATAGAAAATGGTTTCTTGTTTTAGACTAGGTATTGTCAGCTGCTATGGGAGAAAAATGTAGGAACTACTGGGGAATTAAAAAAAAATCTCCCAATTTTTATTTTTTTAAATATTAGATTACAGTTTACCAACCCCAAGTATTCACCACTTCTGAGCCAGACCACAAATATCACCAGGTTGGCTTGCAAATAATGAATTTTTTTAAAATACGGTTAATTTTAGTTGTCATACATTTTTCAAGTCTATCTTTTATTAGAATGGTTAGAACCTTACTTTAAATAAGATGTTCTGCAATCAGTGGAACAATACAGAAAGTATAATGTCCTGTAGAGTCCATACTGCATCCTTTCAACTGAAGTGACTCCTATTACCTCTCATGACTTTATGATGTCCTCCTCCTCTTTCTCTCTGTATCTCTTCATCCCCACAACTTCTAGTCCTCTTTCATGCTGAGGGCAAGAGGTAGCAGGTATGTGGATCACTGAGTGATACGCAGGCTTATAACACCTACTGTATGCTGACAGCTTTGCTTGCTAAGTGGTCAGCAAGAAGGTCCAAGCAGATAGCTCATGCTGAAACTTTTCTTATCAGTAGGATCATTTTATAAATTTCCATCCCAAATCAATCACAGATTATTCTTCTGTCAGGTCTGCCTGAAACCATTTCTTCTACTGCGTGGTAACGGAGGACACTGTGCTGTATAACCTTTACCTCGGATTTCTGAAAGCAGAGGACGAGGAACCGATACCGACACAACTTAAGGGAGTGTTTCAACATTTTAATTTGTGTTGTTTTACAAGTATAAAAGAAAACCTATGTATCAGGTCTTGCATACTCTTACACACGTGAATAATCCATATTGAGCAATCCTTTGTGTGACTCAGGACTTCTCAAGCGAGTACAGTTTTTAACAGTAGCTCTATACCCTTCCATTGAACACATACGCCTCTAACATTCATAGATGAGAGCAAAACTACAGTAAGCTTGCAGCAAGAGATCAGTCATTCATACACAAACATCCTCTGTAGCTAATACTATCCTCTCAGTGCAGCCACTGGGTGTACTGATATCAACACTGTCTAGACTGTCATTATCCTGAGAAAACCCGCCTCTTCTAGCATTATAGCACACTTCAGAAAAATAAGCTTGTCCTTTAAAACACTGGTCTTAACAGAACATCTTTGTCTCTCTGACTCCCTCTCATACCTTCTTTCTACCAGCAATGGCAGCACAGCTAAATCAAAACAAACACGGAGAAGCAACACTGTTAATCTGCACTCCATGCTGTGGTGACATGAGGCACAGCAAAAGCGACAGCCCTCACGCTGACAGAGTGTTTGAACTATATTTGGTTAGTCTGCACAACTAAGGCAAAATTGTATGTCAGTAAGATAACCATACAGATCTTTCTTCCCCCGCCCCTCCCCTCCCCACCCCGTAACAGTGATTTACATATTCAGTTCCCTATGCATGCACTTCAGGGGACTGGTATAAAAATAGGAAATAATACGGCACACTCTCTAAAAATATGCATATACAGTAGTCTTCATCACTGGTATATGAAGTTTCATGGTACTCACTACGTGTACACACTGGACTCCTGGCTGTGTAACTCTCCTACTGTTGACTTCACTGTAGCACGAACATTTCACTGGCTGAGGTTTGTGAAGCTTCCAGTGTTTCCAAATGGCAAAATCACAACTGCACCATCACTCCAAAGTCTGCTTTAAGGATCTGAGAGCTCTCTCTCTAGATATGAAGTACTTCTACATATGAAGCCACCTATTTTTTTTTTTTAAGAGATTAACACTTCAGACCTAGGTACATCTGTAGATAGGCAACAACCGTAATTCCCTGACTATCGATGCGTATCCAACTATAAAGTCATACACTCAGTTTTAGCTAAGAACACCTGAAAATTTGGCCCTCTGTGTTGAACTCTGCAGGTTTGGAAGCAAGGATTACATTCTCACTTGCTTCTTTAACTCACTACTGAAAACAAAATCTGAAATACTCTTCAAGATCTAGAAAAGTACAGAGAAATATTATACTGTACTTCTACATGCAGAAGTACAGAGAAATACTGTAGTGTCTTCATGGAGTCACTTCACTATTCTATGCTCCTCAGAGAGAAATTAGAACTGAGATATTTGGTGTCTTTCCCAGATACGTGAGGTACATTCCCATGGCAAGCTCAGGCCAAAAATTCCCATTACCACCCACCAATAATTTAATGAGATCTACATACACATACCACATACAGACACATATTAAGCCTCCATTATATATATATAACTCCATTATAAAACTGAAGTACGAAGACATTCATTTACGGTGCAGTAAAGAAAAAAATAAAACCAGTTTAGCTCTTTGCAGCATTGCATGTGACATATTTCATTATAAATGACCTCAGACTCAAACTTGAGACATTTCTGATACAATGATGCTGATGTCATCCCTAATGAGGAACTTCACATCCTCCACGACAATAAGATAGAGGCTAAGCTTAGGACACTTGAAGATGCTTTGGGTCACGAATTACTTGTTTCCACTAGCAGCCATAATGTGTAATACTCAAAATAAATGCAAGGTACCTAGCAAAGTACCAAAAGCTTTCACTTAATTTTTGAAAATAGTTGGTTTCGTGTATTTCCACTAAATTCTTGTGTGCTCATCTGCTAATGCTTTCTGAGCAACCTGCAAAATACAGAAACACTTATATTTGTGGTGATATAGTGCACAGAAGAAAAAGTCAACGACTTCCATTTCCTCTTTCACATTTAAAGCCTGCGGTACTTCTGAGGTAAAGAAGTCAGAGGGTTTTGAACTACTGATACTAAACTAACCATAACATATCATGGCCTCAAGAGGAAGGACTCAGTGTCTTCGATCCCCACATAACAAGTCACTGAGTTGCCTGCTTGGTGTATTACCAACCCTCTGACAATCAGGGTAGTGCTCATCTCTTAACTTCAGCCATCCAAAAGGGAGATGGACAGTCAAAACTAATTGTCAAGGCATCAGGTTTATGCTGAGTAACAGGTCTCCAGAGAATGATTCGTATCAGCTGCCTTAGAGGACATTTTAAGATGGGTTGAATTACTCCCTGGAGATGTGCCCTGGAGAGCACCTACATGACTAGTTCGCAATATCTGCCTAACTTCTAGATTTTTAAAGTTATACAAAGTGAACACCACCCTCACACCAGAATATCACAGAGAACGTATTAGGTAAATTATATTGCCAGAAAAATGAGCTATTCCAGAACATCACAATTAATGTGTTAAATTTAATTCCCTTACTAACAAGCAGCAAATATGAAGGGTAAAACAGTGCAAAGCCAACAATCCCTCCGCCCATTCTCAGTAACAGTCACCTTTCAGTATTAGTGCTGGCTAATTGGCTGTTTCTTGGCAACCTAGATTACAATGCATTGTAGAAGCCCAATTCTTACACCACAGAGAGAAGTATTATCTTATTACACTGATTAGAGTGTAAAGAAGTCTGCAATTTGATCAAAGCAGACCACGGCTACAGTCAATATATAATCAAGGTCTATGCTCTGTTTCCATGCTAGGGTAGCATGCCATATGACAACCTATCTGAAATGAAATGCATTCCCTTCCATCCTCAGATTTCCTGAGTAAGATGAGCATCGGGCTAGTTTCTGAAGGACGTCTCCTATAATGATTTCAAAATAAGCAGGTGATAATAAACCTGTGTGCAAAAACCTCTGAAATAGAAGTCTACAAACAACAATTGCTCTCTGTACAGAAACACACGCAGATACACATAGTCATACACTACGTTTTCCACAAAGGTAGGCTTGTCAGTCGTCATGCAGTGCTACGCCTGCAAGAAAGAAATCCTGTCCACAAGACACAATGTCCAAGATACACAACATCCCCAGCAGGTTATTTGCCACCTCCCAAAGGCACCTACTTGCTTCCAGTTGCACTAGGCATTGGAAGAAACACTCTGATGAGGATTTCCCTTTTGAGAATCTATTGCCTTGCTACTGCTGCATGCTTCATCGGTATTTTCAGGAGACTTCACCTCTGTCTTGTCCATCAGTAGGGCGGATTTGGGAGGCTTGCAAATGAAGCAGAAGAACTTGAAACAGGACAGCAAACCTTCAGAAATGCTGGATGAGAAAAGCTTTTTGCACGGGTGGCAGAACTGGTAGAACACCAACATGAAGAGGACAGCCATGCAGTAACCTATCAGGAGCTGCAAGACCAACAATGGGGCGCAGACATACAGGTAGATATCGGTTTTATAGATGTACCACATCAGCAGGAGGAATGCATTCTCGATGAATCGCAGCATGTAATACACAGTCAGTCGGTACCAATTTTGGGATTTGTTAATTAAGTCAGGATCATTGAGCTTCACCTGCACTGCTGACCAGCAGAACATGTTAATGCCCGCATACAAGAAGGTGAGAAGGCACAAGACGATGGTAGTGCCAACTCTGCTCAATGCCTTCTCTATGTTCTCGGGAAACGGGGACTTGCTTTGCCAGAAGAGAATCCATGGGTAGAAGAAGAAACCAAAGAAATTCACAAGCACAACGGGGAGAGTCCAGATTTGAAGGACTGAACTGAAAAGAACCAACACCGTAACTCGTGTAGCGATCTCAAAGCTTCTCCACAGGAATATGCAGAGGTAGGCGGCTGGTTTCACACTGACATCATAATCGTCATACTTAATCTTAATAGCCAGGATGTTGCAGCGTAAGGCGCCATATACAATTGACAGGAGAGAAAGGACCATAAAAATACCTACAAAGAGAAAACACGAAACAGGACCTTCAGCTTAGCAGAAGTTAAAGACATTGCATCAGAGTAGTGCAGACGTAGTTGTCTTCCTGGCACTTCTGGAGATTCCCAGCAGGGTGCAATGCCAAAAACCTGTTCCTTGTTTACACTTCTAGGCTCTTACTCTAAACCTGTCTCCTATTTTGGTCTCCCATTTGTTACTTTTCTAAGTAGCTAGAAAGAAAAAAAGGCACTTAGCAGTCATAGGTGTCTCCTCCGCCTCGCCCCGCCCAGGGCTGTTCATACATGTACTGTCTTTGGTAAATTATACAGCCCGGTCACAAGCATATCCAAGTTGCTCTCAAGACTCTCACAGTACTCCACAAGGCACAGGTGCGCTACTCCCCCTCTGTACAGATGAAGAACTGCAAAATAGAAGCTGAGATCTTGGGAGTTACTTGGGTGTGCAGACACCCCAGTGCTTGTGAAGTTCTATGTCAACGCAAACTGTCTAAGCTCACAGAAGAGCTCAGTGATGGAGCTCAAAATTGAAAGCCAAAGCAATTTAAACACAGAACCATCCGCACTTTTTCTGCCTGCGTAGACGGATATTTCCTCACCTGTGTACACTGTGTTTTCCTATACATCTACGTTCCTTATACACATATCACACATTTAAAAATGACACTCCTTTTAAAAATGCCTTTAAATTCAGATCAACTTTCTGTATCTCTCATCTACCCAGAATCCCTCCAGTGAAGGTCTCATGGCATTGAAGTTCTGCAGAAAGTGAAGGCAGAGGCCAGCTGTTACGTGGCCTCCCCTCCAGATGAAGTAGGTGCAAAGCTTTCTGGCACTGCAGGAGGGAGTCTTGTCTTGCTACATAAGGTAGGTACAGATGCATAAGAACCCTGGATGCATAGAATAAGCATTCACAGAGAAGCACCATGATGTTCAGAAGACCCAACTGCCCACGGTTTTGTTAGCATTTGCATACTTTCTTCACAATTTTTACCAACATGCTGCATAGCTGATTTAGGGAACTCATTTTAGGCAGCCCCAATCAATACTTTTAGTTTCAATCTTAGCGTTTTGTCCACGCAAGAAACACTTCAAATGCAAATCAGTTAGGCACAGTAAAAATGATTCAGTTGTTTCTTTTAGGGTTTCAATGAAACTAACAAAGCTAACTGGTTATGCTACAGGGCATTATATTGCATCAGATAAAACAAAATAATTAAGAGTTGGGAATTCTTGATTACGGCAATTACTTTTCCAATGCTTAGCAATCAGTGCTTCCTGCAGCCTTCAATTAGTTTATGTGTCAATATGCCACAAATGAACTGGATTCCCTGCTTTGCCATAGCTATTTAGCCATGACTACAAGTCGGGTTTTTTCCTAACAAAAGTTATTAATTTCTGAGCACAATTTTGAAGGAAACGATTGTATTTTAGAATCTCTAACAACTTTCTAACAGGAATTTCTCCATCATTTTAGCTAACATCTCTCCCATCCCAATCCTGGGAACCTCTGAATTACTTTGGAAAAGAATTAATTAATCCTTTATACCTAAATTTCCAGTAGCACTCAGTAAGCTGAAAAACATTTGCCAGTTTGGTAGTGCTTACATTCTCTGTAAATGCTTATCTATTTGCATGCTTAACACTTAAATTTTTAATGTGCATTTAAACATTTTTCTTACAGCACTATACTTAATCTGGGACTTTTTAAACATCATGTCTTATAAACATTGGCTGAAATCAGAAGAGCAAGTGAGTACAGTCAAGAATACCGCTTGATAGCCTGTGGCCCTTGACAAAAATCTTTCCTGTAGTTTTGAGCTGGCTCTAGAGCTGTGAGAGAACAAACAGCTTCCATCAGCTAATGAAGCAAAAGAATATTCTCAGAGTTAAAGAAACAAAAAACCCTACCCACTGGGGACAGGGTGCTGCTGTCCTGGAACTCTGCTTGCTTTCTCTTCTTTAATAGGCTGAGACATTCAACTTCTTACCCAATTTCATTTTAGGGATTTTACATTAATCTCAAACTTTACTTAAAAACTCGAGCCTTCAAAAGAGTGAAATCTCTGCGACTTCCTGAATGTTACATTCAGCTGAAGAATCCTAAGTTATCTATTATATATACTATAGTTTTCTAAACTGATAATCAGAACCCTTGAAAAATAAGTGCACTTATTTTGTTACTTAGGAGAAGACACCCAGATACCTTTTTTTTTGCCTTAAGATATAATTTCAACACTTAAAAACAACTACTAAAAACACTTTAAAAACTCAGGAAGTACTCAAAGTATGTTGTTCAAACAATGAGAAAAATATTCTGTGGTCAGAGCTTAATGAGTTGAGGAGAAGGAACTGTAGAAGCATCTTAAGATATCTGGTAAGACCTTCTACAAAGCACAGTCCATGAACATTAGGAAAGTGACACTGCAAACACCAGCAAGCTGAAAAAAAAACATAAACCCAAAGTTTCTGCACTTGAAGATGGTAGTCACTGCTACAAATGTTTATTTAAAAAAAAATGCACCTTTTGCAACAGAGTAATTTTATTTTTAAATGCTAGGAAAGCTGCCTTTTGAGATTATTTTATCACTGTAAGCAGCACTTGAAAAAGATAACTTGACTGCTGTTAACGGCACAAAAACCTTAAACTTAGAAAAAGATCACTCTTAATGGAAGCAGATCTTCTGCACTCAATACTGCACACTGGGAACAGGCCCTTTTTCAAGGGTTGGAGGCCAAGTCACACATCCCCCACCTCCAGCTAGCTGGTTTTGTAATTAACACTAACTCAGGTGTTTTTGGCAGCTCCTGGCCTTGTGCTTCTCCGGGTGGTCCTACCTAAGCAAAGCAGTCTGGATAGCTGCCTGACAGCGTGTAAGTGGACCTGAGACTGATGTCAGCCACCTCTTCAAAGCAAGGTTATAGCTGTCTCTAAGGCAATGCGTGATACTGACAGATGCTGAAGCATTTAGTAAAGGGTGAAGCCCAAATGCACGAGAGAGACCTTAGCGTCTGTTCTATGAGGGGCAATTACAAAGTCAGACTGGCATTTCACACAGGAACAAGTTAGGAACTTCTTCCCAGTTACGCTGCAACCGAAGAAAGAGCTGAATGTCTAGAACAAGGACGTGGATTAGGCTATTACATGGGGGTTTCCAATGCTGCATTTCATCCAACAACATTTCTATGCATTTCACACTAAACAGCCACCAAGGCCTTATGTCTTTCATCACTAACCTAGAGCCTTTGTCCTGCTTTTGCAACTGTCTTTAGCTCTTTTGATCTTATGTTCTTGGCAGACAGTGAAATGACAATTTTGGAGAACGCCAGACAGTGGCAAGAATCTCATCATCCAGAAGAAAACTTCCAGAGAAATTAATGAATGCCATGAAATACACAAGAAAGACACAGCATGGCTCTGTTTGACTAAGGCTAGGCATGGATGCATGCTCTTTTCAGAACTGTTCCATTCAGCACTGGAAGCAATAATGAGTTTCAAACAGATGTGAAAGGGACAAACCATGCTATGTAGCACGATGGTAAACAGCTTTATGTTCACAAGTGATACTGACCTCATTACCACTGACCAAGCAGAATTTACACAGAATAACAGACAGGGTAGTGTAGGAGTCCAGAAAAAATAAGAGATCGATGAGGAAATAAGACAAACAATGTGGAAATCAAAATACAAGAAGAAGAGATTGATAATTATAACACAGACAAATGGAAAAGAGCGTGCAGTTTGAAGGACCAGTGTCAAAGAACAGGCAAGGTCTGAAGTGTGGATGAAGAGCTGTACTGACTGCTAAATTACTTTTACTATGCTGCAAGATCACAAGGTTGAAGTGATGTCCCTATACATGAGAACCCCCGCGTACACATAACAAACAACAAGCTGAAACTGTGCTAGCATCATTCCTGTTTACCCTGGAGGCTGAGTAATACTGCTTGACAAAAGGTATTACTGCAGAAATAAGCTGGCTAAAGAGACAGCAGAAAGTTTCCATGTTTCAGAAGGTGAAATACACACAGGAGGAAAATGGTTAGGACTCCTGTTTTTCTGATAAATGACCTCTTACAAACGTTGCCATTGTTCCTAAATCATCGACTAAAGAAAAAAAAAAACACTTTTTTTTTTCCTTTTCATTTCCGTATCTTAGAGTTACACTTGCTATGGAGATGGCTTCTGGGAGACACGAGATGACTATCACCTTTGCTGGTGGGCTCACTGAACTCCCTGGCAAGCCATCTTATCTCTGGTTGTTTAACGTCACCCACAGAAGGTCACTTATTGGTCTGTGATTCAGAATTCATCTCACTAGTGATTGATAAAAGTCAGAAGTACTAGGGAGTTACAAATAATTATTAAATATGCAATTCTCTAAGCATCTGGAACACAGCGCTTCTCCTTGGCAATCATGACCAGTAAGGTCAACACCAGTAGTAGAAAAAAATACGATAAAAAGGTGACCTTTCTCAAGCAAATGCCATCTGCAGCAAAGTGACCGGAAATTTTGCTAATTGCACTGCTCAGCAAAGGATTCAGCTGCTTTGTTCTCATCCCATGTCACAGATGCCACGGTTGTTCGAAGAGCCTACCTTAGCTGTGAAGAACTCAGAAACTGTCAGGAGCAACGTCTTTCAAGTAGTTACTGCTACGACTTTAAATAAAGACCTTAACCTGTTGTAATACCCTTTAGCATGCCAAAGGGCGACTCAGCACAAAAGTTCTCCAATCCCTGAGCCGAGAGGAGAACCGTGACATTATTACAAAGGCTTCTCCAAAACCCTTAGTTCTTTACCTTGGCACGCTGCCAACCAAGGCACCAGAACTGAAGAAAGTGTTCAGATTGACAACGCGTCACTCTAGCCTCAGCCTCCCTAGCCGTGAAGCTGGTAAAGATCCCTGGCCTCTCAGGGCCTCGGAGATATAGCAAGAGGTATTTTGTATTTCAGTGGAAACACACCTCCAGTTCACACAGGTGCCAAAGTCCTTCCTTACACCAAAAAGCTGGTTGTCCTACAACCAGCTGGAGTAGGTCGCAGCCAGCAAGCAAGTCACGACTTTTTTTTTTTCCCAAGGAGATGGAGCACATTGTGGAGCAAGATGCAGAGTCCCACGGTAAGAGAGATGTGTCCTGCTAAATCCACGTGGTGCATCACTGCTTGGTAAAGGTTTAACAGCTTGGGTCCAGAGATGAGATGGCCACATTTGCACACCAGCTTACTGAGTCGTGCCTTTTGATTCCAATTCAGAGTCTGGCACAAGTAAAGACAGTTCACATCCTAAGTCCGTATTTGAAACTGCATTCCTCAAAGTACACCTTCCTTAATGCAGCATGGCAAAACATTATCTGTGCTATACCCCAAGGAATTTTCCAGAAAGTTTGCTCAAAACCCAAAATGGAACAGAGGTAATTCTTTTTTTTTCCTCTTCATGAAGACAGTTTAGTCCCTCTAGCTGCCTCCCTTCTCGTGCCATAATGGCCACTTACTACATTAGCGTTTTTATAGCAACCCAAGTATGCTAGAGGAAGCATCATAGTCTAAAACATGATGGTATAGATAAACTTGAGAGCAACATCACCATTAAAAGCTGTCAGGGAGACAAAACCCACGGCAGTATGTTTGGTTCTTGCCCAGGGCAGATACACCTGACTGCTGACCCTTCTCCTCACCCTCCCACCAAAATATGGAGATGATAACAACAGCTCTACCTACTTCTGGCAGCCGTGATCTCCTGCTGCAGGACGCAGATGTAGAGCTGGAGTGTGAGCTGGGGTGCTGAGCCGAGGAATGCCTGGATCACAGACGCCCTGCTGAATGCAGACCTGTGCGTACACAGCTTGCCTTCGGCCTGGCCCACTTCCTTCTCAATTTCTTCTGAGTACCCATCCTTGGGCATCTGCCTCTTCTTCGTGATGCTGACATACGGCTCTTCAACTCTGCCAGCACGGAAGTAAATGTAAAAGACTTCCACACACCTACAAACAAATCAGTAAACACAGTAATGGGAAAAATTAAAGAAAAGCATAGGTCTTCCCACTCCTTAGTATTTTAAGCCAACACACAAAAAGCCACTTGTTCACAGAGCAAAGCCTATACATTTTCTCCTCTTGATAAATTTGGAATATGACAGATTTCACTGTTTAAAACATGAACTACAGGTGACTGGGGGGCCAGAATCTGGCAGTGCTCTTTGGGCTGCTTGTAGGACTCAGACACAGGAGGTGGTTTAGTTGCTTCCTATGAGCTGCCCTTGCCCTCTGCTGTCCTATTAAAGTCCTTAAACTACTCATCCACTACAATGCTCACAGGCTCCCAACCCAGGACCCAAGTTGGAAGTGATTCTTCAGATTCTCATGCCTTTCTCCTGGTGTTACCTGTACATCTGTGACACAGCAATGAAACCACTTCTTGTACCTTTACCTTAAACAATCTCAAGACAAATGGCACTGACTACTGAAAAATAAAACCCCCAAAAGCCCAAACGCAGTGCAGACACAACCTATTTTTTCTGTAGTGCCTGACACTGGTACGGGCTTGAAGGAGAACAACTATAGTGTAAGCAACAGGACCGGTGAGGGCTGGCTTCCAACCCAGAGAGAAGCTAGGGGAAGAGAAACACCCCACTGTGAGGATGACCTGTGGCACCAGCTCTGGTCACATCTCCTCCCACGGCCCGACATGCACGGCATCTTCTTGTGCAGGTACTATCCTCTGATGAGGACTGAGGTGTCTTCTTTCCTTCCATCGTGCCCACTGGGGTTCATCTCCTCCACCTGGTAGCCGCTGTATACTTGCTGGAATGCAGCATCTCCAAGTCCCTGACAGGTCAGATTTGGCCAGCTGAGTTTTTGTAATGTACAAATAAGGCTCATCTTCTGTTTAAAAGTATCTCACAATCACAAAGCATGGAGCTACGCTTGTCTGAGACCCTGAATTCGCATTTCCTTCTCAGCTTGATTTTTTTCAACAATTGCCAAGTCAGAGCCCAACGCAGCCTTTTTCAGGACAGCTCACAGACCGAACTATAAAGCAGCACTGATAGAAATTCAAATAAAAGCATACTGATTTTTGTTTTAACAAACTTGATTTCACTTCTTCCCCTAACTGGGCCGCTAGGAAGTTTCACCTGCTCTAGATGGAGAGCAGTTTTAGGATCCTGTAGTACTACCCTTGATTCACTAGGCTTCAGCTAGTATTATCACTAAAGCCACTTGA
Source organism: Steatornis caripensis (assembly GCA_013398225.1). NCBI lineage: Eukaryota > Metazoa > Chordata > Aves > Caprimulgiformes > Steatornithidae > Steatornis > Steatornis caripensis. Next base: position 191,548 of record VZSC01013707.1, on the reverse strand, counting down.
AGCGCCTGGTGCGCTGGAGGCTCCATTCGCAGTGGTGACATTCTATTTTCCCCTTGCTAATCTTTTCAGTCCCTGCCAGTCTTATTCCATGTGAAAGACTTGACACAGCCAAAAATAAAGTGTGAAAAATTAATAAAGCACCACATCTTATGAAGCCAACAGAGATTCTGAAACCAACAAACTGATTTTATTCCTAAAGACAGAACCTGGAACATTTTTGTCTCGCTTAGTATTCACAGCCATCTATTCATCCTGAGCTGAGGGAAGTCTGAAGCTATTATGGAAAATGAGATCTTAGCATCAGCTTCTGAACTCCTGCCATCTGTGACTAGAAGCAGATACAGTCTAGGGACCCATCTAACAAATATGCAGTAATCCCATAAAAGAGATGATAAGCTTCGTAAGACTACTGACTATAGCAAATGGTATAATCAACAAAATGTTGGGGTTTGGAGCAAGCATTTGATTTCTATTTATTAGCTAGGTATTATGTAGCAGTATATTGTTTGTGATGGGCAATTTCATGCCCGTCTAGAAAAGCAAACACAATGTGAAATGAATAGTCCGATGAGCAAAACTTAGGGCCAAAGCCGACTTCTACCAGTACAAAAGAGTAATAAAAATGTGCAAGCACTCAGATTACATTAGTAACGATGCCCATCTTTATCTGAGCTCTGCACATCCTGTGCAAGAGTGTCTCTGGAGGTCATGCCTTCTGGGGCCAATAACAAATGTACTCAAGACTCCTGCTGGTACCACTGCCCAAGCAACTGCTTCAAACTGGAGCAGACTGGCAGCTCATACAGTAGAGAGAAAGAGCACCAATCTAAACGCTTAAGTAAAAAAGTGTAAGAGGGGCATAGGCATTTGAAGAACCATCCAGGTGAGAAGGGCTCAGAACAGTGACAAAGACTCAATCCAGATCACATACCTGTGTCACATTACGACTTCGTCTACGAAGTCAAACTTCAGAAAGTTTGTTTTTAAACGATCTGGCTTGTTCCTTCTGGGTATGAAACACAACCAAAAGACACTGCAAGAAGGCGACTGCTTCAAGTCAGTTTCCCTCCACAATTACAAACTCCACTACAAAACAGGGAATTCCCCAGAAGCCCCAGTTGCTCACTGCTCATTGCTGCTCTGCTCTGGAGGAACAGGAATGGGAGATCTCAATTTCTGCACAATCCATCTCCTGCGATGCAGTGATGTTTAGGGCCCTCTTAACAGACCCTCACATGGCATCAGCAGCAGCAGGCACGCAGCCAGCCAGTTTCACTGCATGCAAAGCAATGAAAGTGGCAGCACAGGCTCTGAAGGAACTAAAATTACTTTGAAGAAAAAAATGTGAGATCTACTCTCTACAGTGAAAGTTAAAAGGTAAGAAAAAGATAGTGCTGCCTTCTCCCCCGCTGCCAAATCCTGGCAGAGAGAAGAGCTGTACTTTTTCAAGGATCCTGATGGTGCCTACAAAGAATGATTCAGCAGCAACACGTTCACCTTCTACACAGTCAGTAGGAGGAATAATCCTATCCTTACATGCTTGCTGAAAGCAAGCACTTAATTCCCTCTTTTAATCATGGATGTGTGGGATTTAAGCATGGGCAAAATAATGGTGCTGTGAAGAGGGAGCAGGCAATGAAAACAGGGAACTTCCCACAGCCATCAAGCGCTCCAAGAGCAAACGTCTATTTGAGAGACCTATCCACACACGCTCATTGCAAACGTACAACTAGATTTCTCTAATGAATCATTTTTTAGTAATTCCTTTTCTTTAGAGAAGTGTGCAAAAGACTTATCAGTCCTGCAGATTTACTTACCTGTGTCAGACAAAGATTTGTTCCTCACTCATTGTTCTACCTTCCATCTGCACTGACTTTCTGTTCATCGCATCTTGGACACCTAACACATCTGCTCAAGAATAAAGGAAAAAAAAAAAAAACCTGAAGAGGGTCTAAGCATATGCTTCCCATCTGGAAAAAGAGGGAGATGCATCAACAGTTGTAAAGTTTAGAGCTAGCAGAATCTCCTACAGTAAGGTCTGCCAATGAAGTCCTACAAAGAAGAAAGGTTTTTGGACCTGTGCTATTCTGAACTATAAAGCAGGTCACTAACAGAGAGAGTCTACCCACGAGAGACCACGCTTCTGCACAATGTGACTGAATCCTTATCTGCACCGTTTTAGCTTATTAGATTTAGAACTCCAGAATTAGGTACCCAAAACATTAACGACTCCAACAGTTTCAGTGTATAGGTGTTTTGGTTTGGGTTTGGTGGCGTTTTGGAGTTTTTTGTTTGTTTTTTGGGGTTTTTTTTTGTTTGGGGTTTTTTTTTTTCCCCCCACTTCCCGCAGCTCTCAGAATTCAGCTTTGGCTGGAACAGCAGCTCCTTTGGCAGTTTGATGCAAACTTCCTACTGCATCTGCTTTGCTGCTGTTTGCACAGTACACAGACACATGTAATTGTTTCTCCTTGTGCCTTGAGAAACAAAGCCTGATTGCATTAAAAAAAAAAGTCTATTGTCTCTATCCTTGTCCCATTAAAATCTGAGGAAAACAGTCATTAGTGTTCTATATAGGGCCCTGTTATATTGACTTTCTATTTTTTTGGAAAGAGAAGTTCACCGTCCTGTAGGCAGAGCAATCTCCTACTGGCATGTTCCTCGTAAGGAAGAGCCTGTAGGCCCACATTCAGCTAGCAGAGCGCTAGAGACAGTAGTTTCAAAGACACCAGCAGTCACTTAGCTTTCCTCTCCACGAAGCTGGTTATCAGAAGGAAGCACTGCCAAGTTCACCAGTCCTTTCTGGATACACCACTTCAGTACTCTCTCCAGTAAATCAGACAGTAAGGAACCACCGCACCCAGCAGACGCATGGTACAACACCACCAACGTCCTCCGCTCGCAACTGTAACCTCCAACTGTTCAAGTCAGTTTGTTGGAAATCTGCACTCCTCACTTCAGCTCCTGACCTATTAATTGCTTGCAGAATAGAAAAGGGCAAGCAAGTTAACAGGGGTTTCTCTGGCACTGTTCATGAAGAGCTATTTGCATTTTGAACAAACCCCTAAGTGCAGAGCAGGACAGTAGCAAAAATACATCCAGTTATTATTCACTGGAATCACAGCAGCACCTAAAACCTCAAGACAATGTTGGTGCTACAGGTGCTGTCCAAAGGAACAGGGAACAAAGAGGCAGTCCCTGGCTCAGGAGCAGCCGATAATGAGCCAAAAAGTTCGGCATGGTCTTATCTAAAGAAAAGAAAAATGTATTAGATCTCTTACTGACATTGGCTATCATTTGAAGTCTTTTTTTTGTGTGTAATAATTTACTTTACATGGTAAAAGAATCTCCTTTTACACAAAAAGATAAAGTATCCAAATATATTTTCTAAGCATCCAGACAAATTAGTGTGCTCACAAGAAGTCGCACCGACCTGAAATACTGCAGGAATCCCCCATGGCGCCCAGAAACCTGCAGTCACTTTGTTCCAGCCAGCTCTCTGAACAGTCTCTGGCATGCCTGCATCCTGGGGACCAGAGCCAGGCCACAGAAGGGGGCAGGAATTTTACTCTACAAATTGCTCCCAATTTATAGGGAAACTCTTAGGCAGTGGGAGAAGGAATTAAAAAAGGGTGCATTAACAGTACTCTCCCAGCACAGCAAAAGTCCTCTCCAGGAAGAGGGATGCTTCCTAATTTTAGTGCTTCCAGTGGCAGCAGCAGGACAGCGAGTGCCTCCTGAACAGGTGGAGTGTGGGTGTTTGGGAAAGGTGGTGGTATGCAAGAAGGTTTTATAAGAGAATGTACTTTTTTCCCCTGCCACACAGAGGATTCAAAATAGGCTGGATGATTTGGCTTCCAAAGCTAAATACCCTCCTTCCCTGCCAAGATATTTCCACACCATTCCCAAAAAATTAAACTTACCTTCTTAAGGGAAAAAAGAAGCGGAGAAAAGTGTGTAGCTTTTAAGATGATAAAGAAAACTCACCGAACGTACATGGGCTGTCTGTAAACCAGTGCACTGGTCGGGTATTTGAGTCTGAACACAGAGATGCTAACTATCCTCTATCATGTCACAAACCAAATAGAGATGGTTAAAAAGCTAGTGTTAGCTTTTTTTAAAGCCAGCCAAAGCAGACTGCCCTCTGTTGAAGCATGCTAGCTCACACAGCCTAAAGGCTCTTTAACATTTCATTCTGATGCCCCAAGCAGACGGAGCCTGGGGCGACTCTACTGTCCACGTCCTATTCGACCCAGCACTCCCTAAAAGGTCCTGGGCTGTGCCACTGAGACATAACAGAGAGCAAACACAGGGGATGGAGTGGGGCTTCATACTGGGGAAGCAGATGACAAAGAGCAGCAGGACTCCCCAGTGCAAAAGAGCAGAGGTTTGCCTAAAAGGATGGGACAAAATGGCTCCAGGCACAACGGTCCTTTTCAGCTTACAAAGGTTAAAGCCACCGTGAAGTGATGATACAGCTGAGTAACATTTTGCCTTCTAGCTGTCACCTCAGACTTGCGTGTATCCCAGCCCACACAGGACAGAAAGCCTCCTGTGCAAAGCAGGGAAAGGCAAGGTATTTCACGTGCTGAAAACACTTCAACTTCTACAGTGCGTGTCTACACCCAATGTGAAGCCATAGGTTTCCTCTTCTGACAGATGCAGCAATGTTTGGTGGCAGTGGACAGGAAGGCAAAACATAGGAAAAAAGACCTTTAATGTCTGTCTCAGACCAACCACATCACCTTCCCACACTTCTGTACTGCATCCCACAAGCAGACACATTTCCCTGAATCTAAAGAGCAGTTTTCTATGAAACTCTTCCTCTGGATTTGTAGAGTCCTTCCAGCCTTCAGCAGGAAACAAGTTTTTCATGTGGCACCAATGTACCACCCTCTTTTTATTAGTAATTATAACTCCAGTTTTCCTGAGTCTAGAAAGTTATCAACATGCACTTCATACTGCCTAAATGATGCCATGGGGACTGTGGTGCAGGCACACGGTAACGCTTCCAGAACATCTTCAAACCTCCTGGAAATACTAAGTTAGTAAATCTTTGAGAAAGGCAGAAGTGCAGAGCTGGTGGCACACTCATACATGCTTCAGCGTCATGGAGAGGGGACGAGAGGGGTTCCCTACGCCCGCTAGTTTTACAGCGGCTAGTTTTGCATCTGGGAGCTCACCAACACAGCAGAAAATGTGTTCTGTGCGAGATGAGACTTGTGTTATAAACAGATAAGCTTGGTGTTGAGAAAGAAAGAGAAAGTAGAATCATGGTTGGTAGTTAAGGTTGAAGCACAATTCTATGTCTCTTCCAGATCACTAGAAAGAAAATTCTCTAATTTGTTGCTGTTGCTTACATCCTTTGATTGCTTCTTCCCATGTTGCAGCTTGACACGAAATTCTCTCATCTCACCTCAAGAAATTGATTTAGAACAACGAAAGTAATGAAAACAATTTTTGTTTTACTAGTTGCTTTCTCTTTAGTTCCACTCTTATTTTCCAAAGAACATGGAAGTATTTTGTTCTTAGCTTTTAGAAAGTCAGAGCTCTTCAAGAACCTAACTGTTAAGCTGTCACTTACATCTCTTTAAAATACTAACAAAAAACCCCAGCCACGGTTATAGAGGAATTCAATGTTTTTGTGAAGTGTAAGATGTTCTGTAACATCCAAACTGTCCACCCTCATTAGTTTGAGCGTAACAAATCTTCCTTTTCCACACTGTCCAGGAATTTCAAAAAGTTGAGGATACTTCTCCTAACCTCTACTACAGAGATCCTACATTTATTTACCTTTCTGTTTTGAAGAAAAGATTTGAACGCAAATTTAAAACGAAAGCCTTCAGCAAACATTTCGTCACGGGGTCGCACCACCTCTCTAAGTTTCCACCTATCTGTTTGCCCCCAAGGCCATTTTCAGTTGGAAGTTGAACTGAAGTTGAAAAATCTCCAAAGCAATTTGGGGCAAGCAGCTTACTTTCGGAAACAAGAGACTATTACTAAAGCAGTAACAGTGCTAAAGCGTTACTCTTATTTCCAAGATGCACAGATGGGATGGGTGCCATCGTTGTGGTAAACCAGCAACTGAGTCTTCCCCTCTCTCGCTTGGGACTAACTCGCGAAGTGCTACGGATGAACCAGCAGCGAACAGGGTCAACCATTCGCGAAGAAGCCACGGGGACAGAAAACAAGGGCAGAAACCGCCCGCAGGAGGAGGGAGCGGGCTCTCCCGGGCTCTCCGCCGCCGGAGCGCAGCCACCTGCCCCTCCAGAGGGGCTCAACCCATTTTCTCCAATGCCGGGCGCTTGCTGAAGGTCAGAAAGCACCGCGCCCCTTGCCGTGCTGCTGCCCGAGGGCGTTTGAAAAGGAAATTATTCCTCCCGCAGGCTTCACAAGCAGCACTGGGCAGGACGCGGCCGCGGCTAACACCGGCGCTGGGCCCGCCCGGCACAAAGGCCGGGGCTCGCCCCCCGGCCTCGGCCCGGCTGCGGCGGGGGGGGGCGGGGGGG
>VZSC01013707.1:142294-184276 GCA_013398225.1 Steatornis caripensis | reverse complement strand
AGCGGCGCGGTCACATCTCCTTTGGCCGCAAGATACAGAACTGGACTCGGGTGGGGGGGCGGTGGAGAGGTAGGGCTGCTCTTCAGAGGGGAGCAGGCGAGGGCAAATTCTTGCACCTGGGAGAAAATAACCCTGTGCGACAATAAAGGCTGAGGGACAGCCGATTAAAAAGTAATTTAAGAAAAAGGCAGAAGAGGAGCTGTGAGTCCTGGTAACCCTGCCCCGGTTCACCTGGTTCAGAGACCTCCTCACCGGCTTAGCGAGCCTGGCGGCGGAGGTGCGCCCTTGTCCCGTGGATCTCGCTGCAGCTTCTCGGGCCTTTTCCCTCAAGGCTTCCAGGGATCACGAAACCTAAAGCCCGGCTGCGACGCCAGCTGTTGGCCAGCAGCACTTGCTTGCCGTCCCCGAGCCTTTCCCCTTCACCGCCACAAGACCACGCCGTGCCTTTCACCCTTGCCCCCAGAGCTCTGGAGTCTTTGTGGATATGCACAAGGTCAGCCTGGTGCTACCGCTGGTGCATGCATGGGCAAGCAGCAAAAGGTGAAAGCCTGAAGGCAAGTCTTTTCTTTGCAGTCCCTCCGCAACGTCCCGAATCTGAGCACCTAGCGAGAAACAAAGCTCCTGAGGTACCAGGTCAGGTTGGCAGGTGGTGCCCGCATCCTTGCACAGAGGGAGTCTCCCATCATGGCCGCTTCTCCTCTTGGTGCAGGTGCTTGGTTGGCGCTCACCTGGCTCTGATACCTCCCCTGACGGATCTTGTTTCTCCTTGCCTGTTCCTAGGTGATTGCAGATCTGCATGTGGAGATTAGCTACAGACCTGAGACCTACCAGGAGCACAACAGGAAAGCAAGATACGGAGTTTGAGATGCTATTAGCCTATTAATGGGGTAACACGAACGGCTACTTCTGCATGTCTGCTACTGTTCTCTAATGCAACTTAGGTTGTCACCAGATTTATGCAAGAAATCACAGTAACACTTTGAGCCACTTCTTAAACTGCTGCACAGGCAAATCTGGAGTCCCATCGCTCACCTCTAGTTGAGCTCAGCTCATGATGGCAAAGACGGAAACCTTGTTATGGCAGGCCTAGGTGAACTTAATGCTCTGATGCTCTTCGCTGGGAATGGAGAGGTCTTTCTGGAAAGATGCCACAGGTACCAAGATTTAAGCAGGCTGAAAATAAACACTTGAGTGGGTAACTTTAATCTACAGGTCAAAAGCAACTTGTCTTCTCTTGCCTCATGGGAAACTACCACGAGGTAGCGTTACCTAATCACTGTGTGCACCCTGGATGTTTTATCTAATTCTCAGGTGAATTATTTTATGTTTGATAACACGGTACAACTAAAAAGCTTTTGGAACCTTGCATCATGACTGCCCCAGGAGGAAAAGTTGCCAGCACTATGAAAGATAAGTACAGAAATGAGCAAGCCAATGCGAAATCATACTGCTCAAGGCTGGGCTTTTATTTAAGGCAAAATATAATCACAGCTTTAATACTCATAATATGGATATACACAGAGTTTGTTCTGCCACTATGAAGCTTAGTATTATTACTGCTTTTAAAAAGCTATAAAATGTAGTTTCTATCATAATCTACAATACAAAACTAATACAATAAACGCATTCTGAAAGATCACAGTGTTTAAAACATCAGAAGAGCAGGGGTCCTGCTTTTAAAACATAAGGTGCGTTTCTAAAGAATCAAATCAATCTTGATTCTATAGGGCCTGTACCATATCATGGCTGTGAATGGCTATTACACTGAGAAACCAGTCTAGGGTGTGGCATGTACTCAAGAAATGAACACCGTATGTTGGAATATATTGAATAATCAAGTGTCACCAACACAAACTAGACATGAAATAACACCCTTTGTTGGTAAGGGCCATTTTAGTTCCCTCTACTTTTTATTGGTATTGGCATTTGTGCATATTGCAGATATATCGAGGGAAAATGGGAATAAAACCGCTATCAAATAGGGCTCTGCATATGCAAACACCTGTGCTTTCCTCTTACTATATAAACAAGCCTTACTAATTCTGTGGGACTCCTGTGTAGAGGAAAGTTTGCAGGCTTGGGGCCCAGAATGATGCAGTTTTGCCCCTTTCACACCTGTGGAAGGACCTAACCTCGCATGCCTGAAATCAAGTCAAGATTCACCATTGACATCAGCAGGTGGCATATCAGGTCCTTAACACAAGCAGAGGCCAAATCAGTGGCAAAATCAGACCCTTGTGAGAGGAAATATTTCTTTTCTCATATGTGGTGAGGGTAAGGAAGACAGAAGCAGAGTTCAACTTCTGGTCAGACAGCCCTTCTCTTTTGTATGAAGTAGAACTAAATGTTTGAATAGGATTTGTTTTCTATTCGCTACAGGATATAACTGATGTCAGGACTTCTACATAAAATTTTCTGGGGAGTATGCATGTATAGTCATGCAGTGCTGTTGCTGAGTACCACTGCATTACAAAGTATCTTTTATTCAAATATCATTATACCACTAGTTAAAACGAGTATTTAATGAATTTTCTGCCATTCTAGTTGGTATGCCTGTACCTGACCTAAACAGCCCCACCATCTCTTTGAATCATGCAATGAACAAAGTCAAGGGACTCCCTTGTAAGTACTAAAAATAAATAACGGCCTTCTGTATTTTCAAGCAGATTGCTATTTGTAAATTGACTTTTTTCAGAGCATGCTGCAAAATTTTAAATACCCAGGATACAGGGCCAACAGTGACAGGACAGATTAGTCAGGAGGTTTAACAGCTCAAAGGCAGCTTGAAAAGTTGGTGCATGTTGGCTTTTTTGATATATTTTTTAACTGCCTGAGCATCGATAGTGTCCATCACTTTTATTCCATTAAATAATAGGAGTAGGCAGCAGGTTCAGCTACACACAACTCTTTCATAGGCAGACTTTTTTCAGCATATGATGACTTTGCTGTAATGGCAACAAAGTGTTGTTCAGGGCAGCTAAAACCTGTACAGTGCACACTGTACCACCATCTGTGCAATGAAGCAAACTGTGGTGTTCTCTTGGAAAATGCCTATTCATATCCCTAAATTGCTGTATTGTTTTGTGGGCCCTGAGCATTTTTGGCTTATGGCTTTGAAGTATGTTGTTCCCTCAATAATGTTTTAGTAATATTCTTATTTCTTTTCAATTTAGTGTTCTGCTGCTTACTACTTAGTCCAGGACTATTTATATAAACTGAAATGTCTTCTCAGAGCAATCTAGACTGTTCTGGTAGCCAGCAATTGCTCATCAGTGTAGTTCTTCACAGGAAAATTACACTTTAAACTGTACAGGGCAATTCATATTCCTGATATACTAACCTTCCTACAGATTAGAATATGCACTCATGCCAGTGAATATTCAAGGTACATAGGAGAAGATTACTGCACCTGAGATTTACTTGGCAGACCTCAGAGATAACACTCTGTAGATGCATCTCATAGGTCCAAGTAACAAGGATACACTCTTAAAATGCATGCATGTGCTAAAATAGGTCACTGTTTGCATAAAACATGCAATTTGTTGGCAGATGCTATAACTATATGCAGGTAACGATGCAAGTACAAAAATTTGATTGCTAATGACAGTTTCCATTTGCACACATTGCACCTGTATGTTTCTGAATACATCAGATACCTACATCCACAGTATTTAAAAAAACTAATCGATGTTCTTATCATATTCTCTACATGTCCATATAATTATTCTTACAACATCAAAGTGGCATTACTTAATTTCACAGAGTAGCAAAAAGGGTGACCACTTTACTTGCATTTGTTTGTGCATATTTCCCAGAACTATTTAGATGTGTATTTTGGGATGTTTAGCCATTTCACTTGGTTTTGATTGTCTTAATAGAATTGAGATACTGGAGAAGTGAACTTGCTCCCTAGAAAGTCTCTCTTTGTTTTATTTAATGATGTAAAACATTAGTGACAGTTGTTATACAGTATAATGATTTTTCCTTAGCAGGTGGGAAATGGCAGACCCAGTGAGAAGAGAACACCTGGGAGCATAAAATAATGTAATGCAATTAAGTGGAACACACCTCTTAAGCTAAATTAATCAACCTTATTTTCAAGAAGAAAAAACTGGGCTGCTGCTTCAGTCTTCTGAAGTTATTCAGAGGCTGGGAAAGGAAGGCAGGGAAATTGAAGGAAACAACGAAGCAAACAAAACAGATACTGAAAGCAGTGGCACAAAACGAGTATGTCATCATGCTGCGAAGTTGTCAGCAGCAGAAAAAAATAAAGATACATTTGTTAGAACTGTACTGTTGATGAAACGTATTGCATCTGGCTCTATGAATCCTGAGATCACTAAGTCTGGACGTTACAGAACTAGTTTCCCTTGAAATTACTCCGTGACAGTAACCTATGGATGATCTACTGCAAGTCATAAGTAGTATACAGCTCCTTAAACTGATTTGTATTCTACAGCTTTACTCACAAACAGCACCACACAAACACAGGTACATCACAAATAAGCATCACACAATGCATCCTCTTTGCTTTAACACCATAATCAGAAATACTATTATATCACTTAAATTCCTATTGCCTACACTTTAGAAACTAAACAGTCAAGAAACTGATGTGCAAATGTGACGTAGCAACTTGTGTTTCACACTTTGAAAGAGGCTTCTCGAGCTTCTGGTAACACAGTCTTTTGTCACAGCATCATGGCAGAATCTTTCAGGAATACACGTTTTCAGTCTGCTAGGGCCTGACTTGGGAGCAGGAGGAGTCAGCACCCCGCTGAGAATGTCTAGCAAAGATTGCATGATCGATTTTTCAAAGCAGTAAGGAGCGAACACAAAGGACCTTGTTTTTTTTATTGTACTGAAAAGTGCTGACGGCTCTGCTCAGGTTGCTTTACTGTCAATGTCTTAACAGCAACCTGAGCAGAGCTCAGGTTGCAACAGCATGTATGTAACAGCATATATAGTGCAAAGGAAAAAAAGCAGATAGACAATTAAGAGGAGGAAAAAGATGAAAATAACCTACTCATTTAATGACCAGCATTTTCAGAAGAGTCCTGGGGTATATTTACACTGTGTTCAGAAGGTGGGACTACAGCATGTCCAGTAGCCACCTTAACCCTGCTAGGTCAGGTAAGAAAAGCCACAAGGCTCCAAGAATGACCTCAAACCGCCATGTTTGATGAAACAGATGAATGATTATGTTCCAAGATTCTACACAGTGTATCCCATAAGACGGGATGTTTACGTTACTGTTACTTGTCTTGTCAGTAAACAAAGGCTGCATGCTGCCCTTGCCCTCACCAGTGCCGAACACCCATAACTTGCAGAGAGATATTCGGGACCTAGATTTCGAAAACTGTGTGGTTGCATGGGTTTTCTTGTTGTTGAATGGACTAACTCTTACTCAAATAACTATTTTCTTTCTCACGGGATTAGTATCAAACAAAGCCAAACACATGGCTTCATATATGCAGAATGGTTGCAGAGACAGAAGATTTGTTTTGTGGGTGCTGTTGAACACAACACAGAGCAGATCAGTCTCCTCTGAATGTAAATCAGAAGGAATTAATTCTACAAAGAGACACAGAGGGAAAACTACTACAAAACTGACACCGAGTTCTTAAAACGTATTTCCTACCATTTATGAACAATTACATTAAAAGATAAATGCAAACATGACCGTTGGAAGTTAAGGAGAATAAAATGGAGTGATTTTTATCTACTTCTGTTATGGTAAATTTTAACATACATGTAGTATATGTTACAGTATTAGCATTCACAACTTGGTCAGGATCTAAGTTACTGTACTGATTTATTGTGCTCTAGGCTTATTAGGTTTTGGCAAAGATTTTCTTCTTCAAGCATCTCCTGAGAAATAACTAACTGGAAACAATTAAATGTTGTGGCCCGCTGATAATTAAAAAGTAGGCACTAGGGACAAAATCAAAAGGTCATGATTACTATTCTGATATGCTTAGATTCCGTTAAGGCTTAAGTTTGGAGTTGTCTGGGTTTTTTTGATGGTGTAGTTATCAAAACACTAGGTGCTTTTTTTTATGTTTGCATCTCTAAATAAAAGATTGGCAATAAATGTAGGATTGCAACAGCTTCAGTCTAGATCATGGCAGAACCTATTTTTCTGTCTGACAATAAGACAGAAGACAGTTACAGTAGCCGTCTAAATGCTATGACACAAATATTCTCACTTACATGTTTTAGCTGGGTGACATTACTCCACAATAAAAACTGAGCCCGAAAAGCTATTGACCACAGGGAAAAAGTGGATAGGCCAAGTTGTACCTTCCCTAAACATTTGTTTAAAAAGGTTCCAGTTATGAAACATATTAGACACCCGCACCACAGGAAGCAACTAGAGAAGAATCCTAATAGACTTAGGATCTTCACTACTGACAATTGACTTTGCTCTGATCTAAGAGGAGCATTTCAACCTGGCTGGCCAGAGCATGTGCACATCTCCACTGACTTTTTGATTTAGCCTCACGTGTATACCTCCCTGTGAAACACATACTCCCGTGTGTACACGTCACTGCTCAGAGTAACAAAGTGAGTGACATTAACAGCTTTCTTAAAAGACCTTTTACCCCCCAACTAATAAGCACGTAACAAGTGTATATTGAATTTTAACATTTCAATTCACCAACCCTCCCACCCAAATTCTTGACAAACTGATACAGAACTGCATTGCTTTATTCACCAATGAAATATGGTTACTTCTGCGATGAAGTAATTAATTAGGGCTGCACACTGCAAGACAAAATAGCAGAAATCCTAATCTGCAGCTCATGATAATGCAAGCCATCTCATTAAAATAACAGTGGCAAGAGTAGGAATGCAATTACTATATTAAAATGCAGCAGGATTGCAAGACCTGGCTCGAACTTATAGCGTGATCGAGGCCCACTGAAATTAAATGGGAACTTTAATCTATGAGGCATTAAAAATAAAGAAATTGTAATCTCCTCCAGCTGAGAATGCAGGAAGAGCGACTGCATTGTTTGGCAGTGCACGTAGATCAGCTTTTTCAACCTAACTGCAATCGTTGACATACTGGTCTTCCCAATCTGTCTTTAAAAGGTAATTGCATTACGTTATTCCCATATAAATAAAAATAAATAAATAGTAAATATATTTTAAATACAGATATTGATTTTATAGTTTTTTAGTACAAATCTATGCTGGCATCTTCTTTAGCCTTCAAGTACTATGTCATACATATAATACATATAAAACAGCATATAATTGCAACCTGAAGTGCTAGTGCAACTAGTGTTGAGCAACCCATTTATTTCTATAGCTACAAATCATTGGGCATATAAATCATTTTCTTCACCAGGAAAAGAAGCATTTTTGAGTTTTGTTATCAGGTTTTTCTTAAGATCAGTATGCCATCCAAGGTTTGCATTCAGTTTGCAGGGTTTGTAGTGAACAATTCATCAGGGAAAAAAGATTTCCCGTTCTCTGAAATATGTATGTTATTCCTCAGAAATGCTGCTAGAGGTAATTAATTTTTAAAGGAAGCTTTTGTATCGCTGAACAATAGTTATGCAGTAATGCTGTACCGTAAAGAAAGCATCTGCCTGCTGTATCTTTGCTATAGAACTTTTTGATCCAAATCTTCTCCATGGCTCCCCTCATCTTCCCTGTGACAGGGAAAGTATTGACAAGAAGTGACACGGTTACAGTAAATCAGTAAGGAGACCAGCTCCTTGCCACAGACTGAGCTCTGAAAGGAAGGGTCAAATTCAGTTCTCATTTACACACATGAAACCCCACTAGCTGAAATGAACCCGTGAAACTGCAGACTGAATATATAGCTATCTACGTAACAATTGTTATATGCATATGAAGATGAAAGAGCTCCAAAATACAGATATTTCTAATACGTGTTACTAAAACTAGTAGATGTGGTTTAGGTAAAAAATCCCAGATTTTGCCTTTGTGCAGTGTAGTGACATGTCTACGACACTCTCCCCGATAAGCGCACCACTGCACGAGGACTTGTTTTTGCAGGTCTCTTTTTAAAATCTACTGGATGCATCACTGTTTCTTCTTTGTGTGTCCTTGTAATTCTAGCTTGTCTTTTTTTTTTCCTCCTGTGTAACCACCAAATTAAAAGTTTGATAATGCCCCTTTCTCTCTCAATTGAATAATTAGATTTTGCTTCTTATTACAGCTAAATATCTACCCCATCAGATTCAATCACTTCCCCCACTTTTTTTTTCACTGACCTGTTTTTTTTGACCACACACTTCCCTCCCCAAGCCCCAGTGTATTTTCTTTTTCACCTGACTCCCAGCTATGTTAAGGCTAGCATTAGTGGTACCACTGGCTTGTTTTGTAAATAGCCTCTCTTGACAAATAAGTGAAACCGCGGTGCCCTCTCCCACGGCCACGAGGATGTGGCCCTGGAGAATGTTACTCTCTAGACAAAGACACTGAAGAGAGGAAACTCAGCTTGGTTGGGTTGCAGCAAGTCAGTCAGGAAACACACAGTTCCCGAGAAGCCTTCATACAGACTATATACGCTTTCTAATGCCCGGGAACCAGCCTTAAATTCTTCTGTAAATAAGAACTCCGCAAACCTAAGAAACAGGGGGAAAAAAAGAGAGTTTGTTATTATTTGGTGTCCCTGTATGTCTACTTACTCATTTGAAAGCAGACTTTAGTAACATTCCATGATTAAAAAAATATGCAGAAATTTTACACACTCTGATTTCCATGATAAACTGTGGTCCATGAGATCTAGAAGAGCCAAAACTCTGTGAACTGTACATGTGCTATGCTTCTTTGAGAACTACAGACTTTTTCTGATTCCTATGAGACCTATTGTTAAACAAACACTTTTCAATAACTTCTATTTTCGTTGTTATTTCAGCAGGATGCAAGGAATGTTTTGCATCGGTGCCAAAAATTCTGTAATGCTGAAATAACTAAACAAATAAAATGTGCTCACTTCAAAGCAAACAGTGGAAAATAAGTCACCCTAATTACTGTACCACTTCCCCTCATTATTCTATGCTGTAGGCAAAACAGTAACAAACACTGAATACTATCTTTTCAAACATGTATAGTAAATTACAGAAATAAAATTAAAGATAATTGCAGCACTGTGACAGAATTTTCATTGGGATATACTTGCTTGCATCATGTGAAATGGAATTAACCCCACTAGCTAAGCTGAATAGCAGAGTGTCAAACTGGCTACAGCTGGGAATGATAAATTAGAAAACTGTAAAATAACAGCAAAGCAGGTCCTATACTTATTTTCCATGTTTAGTACTAAGGGATAGCATTAAATGCTCTGAAAAATCAGAACAAATCAATATAATGAACAGCATCCCGTTTTACTCTGCTCCTGGGGTTGGGTACACATCTTGGCTGTTCTGACCTCACGTGAGGATGAGACCTGGATGCGCCCTGTTTCTCCCCATCCACCCCGGTTCCCTCCGAAGGTGTGCAGGCTCGTGGGCAGGGAGGGAGGGAGCCCAGGGGAACCCGATGCTTCTCCTGACACAGGCAGCCTGGAAGCAGAACTGCAGGGCTTCCCACAGAGTGCACCTGCCCCACAACTCAGGGCTAGAATTGCACCCGAGGTTTAAACGCTCAGGTTCCACCCGGGGGTGGTGATCACAGACCCTGAGCAGCTTTATAAACGTTCCTGAAACTTTCCAGTATTACCCTGAATCCAGAAAGGTAGGGATGCTGACCTTTGTGCCCTGTATATGTATTTTGAGTTTCCAGTGAGCCTATACAGCAGCAGGAACACGTAAGCACTACCAGCCACTCCATGGCATATTCCAGGTCCCTTCTTCAACAGGCCTTTCTGCCAAGTTAGCTCTCCACAGCGGATACAAGTGTCGAGATACTGAGGCTTCTTGGAAACCAGGTAAGCTTTGGCAAACAGATAGGCAATGCCTAGGAAAATAGCAGAGAGATTGTCTCTTGTAATAAGTAGGCCAAGGGTTTCGTAGAACACATGAGAAAATAAAGATTAATACACTAAAAACCTGCAGTCTCATGGTCTACATATGTCAGCGTTACATATCTATAAGCTACATGTGAAGGGGAGATTATCTGCTATGCTAAAAAAGCATACTGTAAGATGTACTTACCCACTCCTTGTCACAACTCCACTTTCAATCTTTTCAAAGCATTATTGAATTTCAGGGTTTACTCTAACATTCCCAGTCTTTTATCAATTTAAAAAAGCAGTCACATTTTTGCCTTTAAAACAGTAAACTCTTAGCACTGTATTCTATTGGTTTCAAATCCCCGTTCACCTCACCTATTTACAGTGACAGAAACACAAGGATGGGCAAAATAATTTCTTACACTGGCAACAGATACAATTTTTTACTGAATGAAAAAAGAAACTTGGTTTTTTTTTTCCAGTGGAGCCCATGCCGCTTTATTCTAGTTAGTTATGCATACTAACTTTTGTTAAAAAAAAAAAGCTATTTGGCTTATTTGTAGAGGGGATTCAAATTAATTAATCATAATCTTCAACAGAGCACTGCACAGGTCAGTTCATGGTAACCTTAAAAGAACACGTATGACACACAACCAAATCAAGCGCCTAAGGAAATGTTTAGAATAGCTCATTTGCGGTCTGAATATAATACACACTGAAGTAGCTGCAAAGTGGTCTTTCAAACCACATGTGCGTTATTATCCAAGAACAGTGATGGGATACAGGATTTTATGGGGAAGAACAATAGCAATTAATGAATTTACATGTCTCTAAATGTCTCCTAAAGTAACTTCTTTATCCCCTTTGGGATTTTGTCACTTTGGTCGAGTCTCGCTGCATATGTCTCCACAAACAGTTAAACCCAAGTCAAAGCCCACTTTCAAGATACTGAATCAAAGAGACCATCTTCCCTTCAGGTTTCATCGCTAGGCCAGCCATGCTGTAGAAGTACTTTCTTCCTCTTAAAGATAAAAAAGGTTGGTAAGCAAAAGCTGTTTTCACTTCACTTCATTAGAGGGTGAGAGCAAGAAGCTTGTTCCTTAATTGTACAAACAAAAAGATAATGAATCAGCAGAAAGCACATTTAGTTAGCAAAAAAATTCTACCTGGGGGTAAAAAAGCAATTTCAATATACAACACTACTTGCCAAAATTGCTAAGGTATAGGATTAGATTCTGAACTGACAGACATCAGCCTTACCTCACAAACCCAAACTAAGGATCAATTCTCTTTCTCTCAGAAAAACAGTTGTATATGGCTGACTTTCTGAAAAAATGCCTCTTGCTAGTACAAACTGCCCTTCACATGAAAATATTTTGGTCAAATTTATGCATGATCCATGTAATGAGTGCAGCTTAAACTTCGATTCTGATGAGGGGGTAAAAAAGCTATTCTGAAGGCCTTTCCCAAACTCACAGATGTGTCTGTATCTGTGTTCTTTCGCGTGCTATTTCTCTGTCCAGCCATATGCTGCCTTTTGACTTCGTGGTACCATTCTTTGAGGTCTTGTCACGGAAGGGAGCACGAGCGGAAAACATACAGTTCACCAGAATTCTTTCAGCTGTGATCACCTATTCTTTTAGGGTAGAAAATACACCTATCCTTCCAGCTGCTTCAGCAATAAATAAAACACTCTTAACTGGAAGAAAAAGCCTAACTAGTTCACCTGAATCTCATAAAATGCCAAAATCGGTCAAATTTAACCCGAGATTATCTTCTACATGGAATCACCTAACATGGAAAAGCAATGTGATCAGCATCTGGCTATTCATAGCATCAATGGCAAAAGAACCTGGAGCTCCATGACACCAGTGCACAAGCTCATTCTCCCGCTCGATTGTCTCTCCCAGCTCAGGAGGCCAGTTGCTGTTCTGTTCTTGGTCCATAAGAAAATCAACACTCTGCCACACAAGCTCCTGGTCTGCTGGCTGCAGGTACTCGTAATAGGAAAGCAACATCTGAAGGATTGACGAAAGCCCGTGTGCTGCACCTGTAAAGAACAGAAACAGCCAAATTAGAGAGTATGTTTAGGTCCTACCTCCATCTCACGGCAACTTTTCCTTGGGACTGATTTCCTTGTCAAGTGCATGGCTCTTTCATCTTATTTACGCATGCTGCAATAGTGCTTGGAACAAAAGCTTTCTAGGTGGGTGACACTATGATTTGTTACTACTTCTGTCTTTTCCAGTTCGCTTTGCTGTGCAAAAATACCTATGAATTTTTGCTGTTCTTGCTCTGATATGACTGAAACTCAGTGTGCGAAGTTAAACTGAACATAAACTGAATACTGTTTCAAGACATTATTCTTCTTGAAACACTACTGAATTGGGACCATTATTCTGAAGTCGTTGTTGAACCCAAATCGAAACTGGACCATAAATGATATCCCAGTTACCGACTGACAGTATCAGTCAGCTAAAACCTGAATTTCAGTGCAAGAATTATCTGTGCCTGCCATGGTTCGCAGACCAGCACCGCTCAGCAACTTCTCCCTCTGCTCCCCTGCCAGAGAACTCACGTCTGCAAACCAATCTCACGCTTTCTGCAGTGTGATATTGTGCCTTGGGGACCCCACTCGGGACCTGCTCAATGACCTTTCACCACTGCTTCAGATGAGCTCCAGCTAAGCTGCTCGCGATGGGCAGGAGCTGACCATATGCTTGAGTTGCACTGCTATGGCCAAAAACGCTCTGTGAGTCCCAGCAGCTTACAAACAATATCCCCTGACAATTCTCCCTGGTAACCTTCTCCACACAAGCATGGGCACCACACCTCTTGCTGCCTCCGTCTGGCAAGGGCAGATCTACCAGGGCAGAATGGAGAAGAGGGAATGAAGCTGCTGCCTGCTGCTCCCCTCGTGCACCACAGGGACCTCCTGTGTTCCCCAGAATGAGGCAGCATCAGTCCTTCCCTCTGGCTNATTACTTGTAGACAGTCACTGATGAACTGAACACCATATTCCCTCATCTTATCAATTAGAATCATAGAATCATAGAATCATAGAATGGTAGGGGTTGGAAGGGACCTCTAGAGATCATCTAGTCCAACCCCCCTGCTAAAGCAGGTTAGCCTAGAGCAGGTTGCACAGGAATGCATCCAGGCGGGTTTTGAATCTCTCCAGAGAAGGAGACTCCACAGCCTCTCTGGGCAGCCTGTGCCAGTGCTCTGTCACCCTCACAGTAAAGAAGTTCCTCCTCATGTTCAGGTGGAACTTCCTGTGTTCCAGTTTGTGTCCCACTCAGCAGTTTTAGGAGGCTGGGTGGTCCTAAGTCAGTGAGGAGAAATCCCACATTGTAGGTTTTAGATAGTTTATTTCTGAAGCGTCTGCTGGCTCAGCATCTACACACAGCACCACTTTCAAAGTAGCTGGTGTGTTCTACTCACCAAGATACTCTGTTCCATAGTAGGAATACATGAGTGGGAACGGTTTCCTCTTCTTCACTGCGTACTGCTTTCCTGATTCCAGTATGGCCAGGCAAATTGATTTTATTTGTGCTGGAGTCAGTACCTAAACAGAAACACGAAAACAAACATCAAGCCTATTAAAATAATTTTATTTTTTAGACATTTTTCAGGAGTCTGCTTTTTTGTTGGTGCACAAGACAAAGTACTGCCTTTAATCTTATGAATGTGCTGTATTGAACATTATTATTATTATTACTGAGTTCCTTACATAAACCAGTAAATTTACATAATGTTTCTCAAAAACAGATTTTCATCCTGTCTCAGGAAAGTCAATGTCAAATCTTCAGCTGAACAGATGAGGTGAAAAGAGGCTCACTCAAAGCTCCTGCCTTTCCTTCCCAGAGATCCATCAGTCTGATGGAAGCTGACAACAAGCACCAGGCAAGCTGCACAACAACAGCCTCCAGACTGGAGCAAGAGACCTTATGAGAAGACAAAGGAAAACAGCCCTAGAGATCAAGTAAATGTTACAGCTTTATTGGGACTTACTGAGCTAGGGAGATTTTTCTGAGATGATATAAAAAAGAGGAAGCAAGGAAGAGGATACTAAATCAATACTACCTATGTGGGTTCAGAAACATCTTAGTAAAAGAACCATACCTTCTTACTTCAAGAAAATGCTAAGAAAAATGAAGCGCAAGACAGGTTTCTATGGACAGAGGCTAGCTATATATATGGGACTTTAGCCAGGTCAACACTGCCTTTAATGCAGTCCTAAGAAATTACTAATGCCTTACATTTATTTAGTGGTGTCAAAAGTAAGTAAGATTGACAAATTATATATTTCACCAGACAAGAACTTTTCCAAGTTACTGACCTAAAGCATTCAGCGAAGAATTGGTTTTATAGGTTTTAACTCCAGCTCTAATGACATGCAATTCACCGCAACCATCCACGATTTCCTCTGTGTCAGCCACATCTGTACATCACTGACCAATACCTAGGTCATTATTGTAATTCAGCTGAAGTAGTGTTCTCGCTTTAGGGGAAAGCATGTATGGCAGCTGTACTTTGCAAAACTCTATTTCAACTTAGGAAAAAAGGCAAAATGAGGCAGAAAACCAAAAAAAGGCTGTAGAAATAGCCTTGATGAGATAAGCAGTAACCCTAAAACTAACTGGGATATCAAGACAATGTCTTTAAAATGTTTCTGAACACATTTAGTTTTGCTATAATTTGTATCATCACAGGATTTACAATTAATTCTTCAAGTTTAAAAAATGCTGTTAGCATTAAGTATGGAGGCAACATCTGTTACAAACTATATTCTCTCATTTGGCATGCAAAAGATGCCATGGGTAATTAATGTCACTTAGAACTTGACTGAAAACTAATGGCTGAAAAATCTTATTTGTCTACCTTACCTCACTCACTGATAACAAGGCATTTTATTACAGCTGCTCCAATTGACTGTGATAGTTGTATAACCTGGAGAACAACCTACTTCTAATCTTGATTAGTGCTCTTCAGTGTTACTGCAGTAGCAGTAAGCAAGCCGCTAGCATCTGGAGACTTCACTCATTTCCAGTCATTTTTAAATGAATTGCTTTAGCTTCACTGAATTTAAAGAAATGGTTTAAATCCTAAGCAAACAAGGAGATCAGAGACATGGTGAGACACGTTGCATTCTCTTCAGAGCTATAATTTCATGGTCTTGCAGTTTGGGTCCTCCAAATCCTATACTTTGTTAAAGGATTAGTAAGGTAACCCTTCAAAAATAAACGTGAAGGATAAGTAATTCTGGAAGGCAAAGGCACGCCGATTAGAAAATTCATAATCGGTTCATTTTCTGTACGTAGTGGTTCCTTTACTAAATAGATCAACTAGCTTTCAATACAAACCATGTTTCGCTAAGCTGATTTTTATGTTCAGTGCATTTAATTTTTAAATTGAATTAATGACTTTTAAATTGCTGACCATGCATTTTAAATGGATTTAAACTTCTACCCAAATCCAGCCTTGCACAATGCTACATAAAGAAGTACCAGCTAGCAAGAAAAGCATTGTTCACCATTTAAAAATATAAAGTAAGTGTAAAAAGTCAAGCACTCTAAGCACTATCATTACTGAAGTGTATAGATAGTATATCCTTTTGGCCGGCATAATGAAATATGCTAACGAATATCACCTCTTTTTCAGAATGAAAAAAAAAAAAAAAGCCCACATGCAAAGCCAGACAAAAAATGATTATTTAAAATCATGATTAGAATGGATGACAGAAATCAACTTATACTGACCCACTTCCACATGAGCAAAGAAAATGGAAAAGAAAAGAACTTGTACATCTTAAAAGCAATCTTCTCTCTGGCCACTCGGACTGACCTGTACACTTTAGGCAGGTAGTAGATGTGTCCTAACAGCTAAATAAGAAAATTTTTGTGCTGACTCCAAGCATCTCTTGCCAAGTGCCTCAATCCACAGTCATTGTAGGGCTGCTGCCTGTTTTCCAAAACACTGAAATATGAAGGATTTGTATTTGATCCTTATTCTAGGGAATGGCTGGCTGGAACAGAGACCCTCACTTACCATCATCATTAGTGGTCTTCCAAAGGTTGAACAATCAGAGATCACATTTAAGATCTTCATCGGCTTGCTACATTTTATCATGACCAAATCCGTGTTAAATCTCCTCAGACTTCTTTCACCTTGCCAAGAAATAAAATCTGCGGCTAGTCTCTCTATGTGCCCTCACAGTATCTTTCAATAAAACAGCTAAAAACTTATGACCAAAACAACAACCATAGAATATATTAATCATAATCACAGTCGATGTAGCCGTGAGTCTAGAAAGATCGTTTTCATTTCAGTGTGGTCGCAATACCTCCTTGCCCCTGGGAATTACTGAAGCAATATGTTTAATTAGGGATGGCAAAGAAATAGACTGATCATCCCAAAGGCTTTGAAACGATAAATTGCATATTGATATCACGTCCTCTGGTGAAAGCTGTCAGACGCTCTGATGAAGAAAAAAGCCAGTATGAGAGTATGCTACCCCCAAAAAAATCATGCTTGAGATAGCTACATTTTTTGAAAAACTGCCTCAATGTCATTTCGTATGAGCTGGCTACACAGTGGGTAAAATTATTCTTTATTACGTCAGTACTTAGCCAAAAGACTGACACTAAGGGATATATTGGTGGTGATTTAATATTTCAGTTAACTCTTTTTGTATCTTTAAAGTCAACACAACCTATCCTATCACATTAGAAGTGTTCATTTTAGTCTCCTCGCTAGACCAAAGTTTGAAATACATGCATTCCACATTTCCCCGGCAACTTCCGTATCAAGTGGTCACTGGAGTTCTTTATTTTCTCTTTTAAATCATTGTCCAGTGATACTGTGTGCTGTTAAATAACTGTTCCACTCACACTAGTGACAGATGTGTTTCCATATACTTTTTACTTTAAGCACCGCCTGTGCTTAGGAGCCCTACTTGTAGTAAAAAAACCACCGTGCCTGTTTCTAAAGCCTCTCATTTTTTCTCTTGTGCCACTGCAGACAATACGCCTTCTCCCATTAAAGGACTCCACGAACTTGTGAATTATTTAAGGCAGGTACTTTATTAAGTAAATCCCTGCTAAAAGTGAGCCAAGGCAGTGCTACGTCCACAGCAATCACAGAACATCGTCCTTTTTTGTTGTTAGGACTCCTTCTCAACCTGAGATTGTTTAGTTGGAAGTAAATCATTTCACAACTCTTCTTAATCTCCTAAGACAGATTTCATAATACATTGGTTACGACAACGCTAGGCCCTAGATATGTGTTTCAAAAACTGTAGACAGAAATCGTGACCTTGAGGATTAGGTAGAAAGAAGCAGAACTAGCTCTTCTTTGCTTCTGATCACGGTAACATTGTCAGCACTTCATCACTCCTCTGACTGCTTGCTACAAGCCCCTTGGCTCATGATTTGCCTTTTGAAAACCACGGCTACAAAAAACTGCATACTGTATTGAGTATATTTGATGACTGTAAGCTTTTAATTCTTTTAAAAGATTTGTGTCTATTTTCTTAGAGCTCTTTCCTGTATGTAAGTAACAGAAGGCACTACTGAATGCCACCTATCATTATCTTTTATGGATGCATCACAAGATACATATTTAGGAGATAACAGCTACACTTACATCATTGTGGAAAAAGCATTCTTCTATGCACATAAAAAAAATTAATATGGATCTAACACATCAAACCTCTATCTGTCACACTTCTTAAAAGCCATTTACATGAATTTGATCATACACTTTTTCTGATGCTGTAGAAAGTGTCAAAAATAAGCTGAAAAAATGAGTCAGTCCACAAACAACCTAACAGGAGCTTTGCCATTAGTCTCCTATGCTGGAAGCCCAGCAGAGGGAGCTTGCGAATTAGTTATAATACTCAAAAATGCTGTAAAATCCCAGATATACAGGTCTGTGTTCAGCAGGGCAGCTGACTCAAGCAGAAAGATGCCGGAGCCAACCTGGTAATTTAATGATACCTTACTGCTTCGCATGATGTTTAAGTTTACTCCTTAAGCTTGATCTTTTTCTACCAAAGACAGGAGCTGGGATTGTTCAGGGACCTTTCTGTGCAATGTCGTGGCCGTTTTTTTTTTTGCTTTCAGATGTTGCTAACACCTGAAGACACAGAAAAGGAGCAGGCACAGAGGGGTCTGCCTCCCCCTACTGTTATTCCAGTTTGATTGATGTGCTTCTCCTACAGCACAGTGGGAAACCCAGCTCCAAGTGCACAGCTGTTTGCTTTCCTTACTAGCCGAGCCGTGTCGAGTACATCCTTCTTTAAAAAAAAAAAAAAATTTAAAAACTCCTGAAAACTTTGTTCAAGGAATCTGATTAGTACCTGAAGTACTACTGATACTGTTGCTACTGCAGTACATTTCATGCTGTAACAGCACCACGAATAGTACTTTCTAGAGAGCACACTTTTCCAAATTTCTCATATTAACACAACTACTTGACTACGTGTGGACTCATCACAACTGCTAATATCATTGTGTCAGTTCATTTGAAAATGGCACCTGACTGCAATCTTGAGTAAAACAGACCACTGTAATTCCCATTGGTATTGCTTGTTTTTAACATGATAATTTGGGGTTTTTTGAGGCTTGCTCTTTGCCTCAGCAGCATGGAAATGGCAATGTCAGTCCTGTCCTGTTTCATGGATCACTAACCACGAGTCCGTTCAGAAACGGAAGGCCACATTTATTCCCGATGAATCAGATTACTGGTAAAGAACACAAGACAGCACTTTTGTTATTGCCAACAGAGTACAAAATTTCCGCAGGTCTCACTTGCCAGGACCGTGTAGCACTAAACCCACGAAATTCTGCTGTTAAAGCTGTCCTTTAGAAGGGGAAAATTTCGGAAACGTCTGCAAATTAAGTGTTGCAGAAAAGGATGGAGCACAACTGTTACTGTAGCTAGGAGGCTGGCTGAGAGCAGCTGGTGCTGCTATACAGCCGGTCAAATGCAATGAGCATCTCTACTCGTTGCATCTCAACTTAGGACAATGGAAAGTTTCAAGGAAAAACAGCAATTGACCTTTCTTCAAGCTCCCCCTATTCTGGGTCAATGAAGAGGGAGGGAAAACATGAGTTTCTCCAGTTACCCTCAGTTCCTCTTTCCTATCTATCTCCCCCCCAGTTCATGACAGGCCCCAATATCTCCCGTGCAGCTGCACCAGTGTCTGGCTGGATACAGCTATCTAGTTCTAATATAGTGGCTCTCCTAGGTCTCGGGAAGGAAACAAGAGGACAGCCTCTTTACCTGAAGAAAGTAGGTAAGCACAACCCCTGCTCTCTGCTGCTGGAGAAGTGAAGCAGGAAGGATGTCAAGAAACAGAGCTAAGAGCAGAGCAGTTCAGATTACCAACACAACTGAGGAGGTATTAGTCTGCCTACTGACAGCTTAGGTGCTGTTCAGCTGAAGGTGGATGGTCAGCAGCAAAGACAGCAAGGAGTCGCTCCTGAGGACAAATTCGATCATGGAAGAAGTGAGGTACCCCAGGATGCACTTCTGTGTTACAGCTTTCAAATGGCAGCTGTCTGCGCCCCAGCTGCATGTTCTCTTCGCCTAGTGGAGGGTTAGAGTTACCACAGAGCACAGAGAGCCAACAATTTCATTTCAAGCATCTCTCCCTAGAATTGCACCCAAATTCAAGAGCATGAATTGAAAAGCATGTTTAAAAACAGTAAAAATATAAGATTTGCAAATTAACTGAGAAACAAACCCGGTACTGCAAATGAGTCAGAAATTAGTGCTGCACGGATACTGCTTTCCTTCCATCTATGCACCCCGCACAGGTAGGAGGAAGATTATTCATGTAAAAACCTCTTCATCCCTGGGAAGTCCTTTGACTCTGTTTAGTCTCAGTCAGAAAGTACATCAGTACACAAGTCCTGTAGTTAGCTTATGCCAAAACTGCAGCGCGGAGCCGTCATTTCCTGATGAGAGATCTATCCTTCTGCACTCTAGATACACGTCCCTGACAATTCTGCGTTATGATGATAAACAGCTTCCAAGCTGGGCACCTTGCACTCTGGTTTGAGTAACAGGCAGACCAGTGTGTTATAGCTGTGCTGCCCCAGGATTCCATGCCATTTTTTACCCTAGTAAGCAATGAACATCTGCTCTGCCCGTGTATTTTGGAGCAGCTTACTTCCCCTTAACAGCAGGTCTGCTGGTTCACTGGAAGTGAATCCATGCCTTCATCTGTTCCACAGACACTTCTTGTTGTAGCAAAGCTGCCACGTTGCTTGAACTGGTTGATGCATGCAACCCATGCAGAGGCTTAAGAAGTACTATCCATTTGTTCAGCTCCAGAGCAGGAGGAAACAGGGCTCACGAAACAGCCTTTGCAAAAGATAAAAACTTTGAAACACAGATGAGAGCGCCTTCCCAAACATTACAGTAACCACAGCAGTGCCTTTAGTTTGAACTTGGAAATTACGCAAGTCCGGTTTAGTTGAGCACCACCACTTGCTATTGGGAACTCAGGCAGACTGCTCCTTGGAAAAATGAATTTGTTAGTGTTCGTATGCATCTGCAGGTCAACATGAGATGGGCAGCACGCGATATCGAGTCGGTCAGTAAAGGCCAGGATTTTTCACAGGGAAGCTGACCTAGGTTTAGAGCTCCACAAATGAAATGGCAACTGTATCTAGAAACCAAAGAAAGTTGATAAGCCATATTTTAAAATGTCCTATAGTTCTCCAGAAAGAACTGTATGCTTCCATTCCTTCATTCCTTTACTTCACCTGGAAAGGAGGGCACTCAGCATGTGACAGGGCACTGATCTGATAAAATGCAATGTGTTTACTTCTGAGGAGTAAAAATGCGCAAAGAGAAATGTTCATGCTAGGACCTCTAAAGATTATCTGCCACGTTCATGAGAACCTCACTGCTGTAGTGACCCCTCCGGGTAGAGGCTATGTGCTCAGTGGCTGACGAGCTCTCATATTCCTCATCTGGGCTGGGAAGGGCCAGTTGGGTGCTGCATGGCAAAAGGTGCCACAAAACCAGAGACAGGCTGGCGTAACTGGCCCTGGGAGAGAGGAGAAAGAGAGAGGGAGAGAGAGATAAAGGACTTAAAGAGCTCCTGGGGCTCGCAGGCTGTTAACCAGCTGCGTCTGAAGAGAATGGTCTACATCTAAATTCAGTGTGGTACTGGCCTGGAGCACACAGCCAGCAGTTTGCATACAGCGTATTTGGATGATGAAATGTTTTTCTAATGCATCCTTGGCTGAGGCATCTCTCTGACCAAATTACTGCACAGAACCCGTATGGTCGCACAACCTTTTATCAATCTCCAGCTTACCGTAAGTACCTTTTTCATGCTGCAATTGTGTATAACATTAAAGCTTCGCTTGTTTCAACAACAGTAATTAATGTTGTTCACATGAGAACACAAAAAAAGATGAATAAAAATAAAAGATTACACTGAAAGCAACTACGTAATACAAGAAATAAAATGTATAGGATGGGGACAGAGAAAGACTGATTGCTAGATCCTTCACAGTATCTCCAAGGATGTTCATAGTTCAATTCATCTTAAGTAATACCATCATCTTAATCACTCAGAGTGATGGAAAAGGAAAAGAGCCTTTTCTGCCTCATGCAGAAATTTTTTTTCAATTTATCAAAGTCATTTCACCTATTAGATCATTCATACGGCTTTTAATATCAAAGTCCTCATTGACCTAAATGGTTCCTGACTTCAGGAGTGTTACTCCTGGCGAGTATTCTGTAAGAAATTCTGGAAGTTTTAGCAGTTGGCGTAGTATCTAACAGATATAAAAATGGAGTAATTTCATGACTCCCCAGGAATGGAGTCCAATAATTCACTTAGTCGATAACCAGGACAATAAACTAGGGTTTCTATGCCATGTAATTATTCTTGTAAATTATTGTTATTCCATGTCTTGCCAATAACACCATGGGGCTGGCTCACAGTCCGCTGGGACCGATAATCATTTTGTCTGAGGTAGTAGCCAGTAAAGATTGAGAGTACAGGAATATGGCTTACGTGACAGAGTAAAATGGTGACCTTCCTTGCAGAAGCTGAGCAGAGAAACCTAACAGACACCGCTAAGCAAACATCTAACTCTTCAAAGATTGATCTTACTCTCATTTTAGTCAGTTTGGAGGGAAGTGGCTAGTAGAAGCATTCTTGTTCATGGCTCCACACCAATATGGAGTGCATGATGTATACGCAATAAAAATATTTGGGTTTTTATCATAATTTTTTCTTCAATTCAAGGCTGTGTACGCTTTATGCCTCTATTGAATACAGCTGCATTTATAAGCAGGAGTTCTTCCTGCAACTCCTAGAAGAATTTTGCTTCATGTCAACAAATACTCTCAAGGAGATTGTTTCCTGTGACGAGCTGGGCAATATACCATCTTCTGTATCTAAATGCAAGAGGATTAAAAATTTCAGTTGAGGTATGAATCATCACTCCCCTGCAGCTAGAATTCCAAATAATGGTTTATAGATTGTATTGAGGCAGAGCTTTACAGTCTCACTGTAAAGCTTTGCTACTGCAAATACATTGTTTGAGGAACTAAAAACCTAGCAATAACATGAAAGATTGCAGTTTATACACCCAGCATCAAAACGTACTGTACAGAACTATCTGATGTCGCTCAATACTCAGTTTAACAGAAATTCGTTTGCCTTTCAAGCTGTTATGCTAGGTCATGGTTCACAGATGCAGCTGTGATTGCAGGACACCAGTCAAATTTCCACTGTTTTCCAGGGGGAAATTTCTTCTGTAAGGACTGCAGGTTTGGGCCTAGAGTACTCTTGTCAAAAACATTTTATCGATTTTCAACTCATAAAATATTACAATGTAAGCAATTGCACGTCCATTTACTTATACATATGAAGAGGGTAGCTGGGTATCATAACTTATTTGTTCCTCCTTTTTTTGGCTTCCTCAGAGTTTTTTTTAGCATCGTTCACATGGCTGCAACTCACAAAATATGCCAGGTACACTTGAAACACAGGAAGACAGAGACTTTGTTCTATAAATAATTAAGCAGCCTTATGTTTTTTTCCTCTTCATGTTAAAGATACTGAATCTCTCATCTTTCATCATCATCCAGTTCTCTTATCTTCCTCACGCAACAATTCCCAGTCTACCTCCGATGCCTTTAGGCTTGTTTTCCAAGTGTTCAGACCTCCTCCCTCTACACAAGTGAGCACATTTAATTCACAGGCTTAGTGAAATAAATAAGAAAACTGATATGCCTCCTCAAAGCCTCATGGCAGAAGCGTCAGAACCAAAAAAAACATTATGGAGGACACTATCTGAGAGGACAGGCTGAGGCAGAACATCCATTTCGTGCTCTTCTACCCAAACCCCAACTATTTTGTTCCCAACTCAGAACCAATCGTACTGATTGTTAATGAATTCTGCTACAGAAAGTAGCATTTGGAAAACTATGCATAGAAGACTTTATAGCTTGTTACTGTGCTAAACTTGCAGAGATGAACTCCAGAAAATTGAAATAATATTATTTTCTTCATCTGTTTCAAATCAAGGTTCAAGAAAAAGAACACAGCTGCTGCCATTTAGAGTCTCCCAATTGCAATGCTTTCAATGTTTTGGGTTTTTCATCCTATTTACAACCAATAAAAGCTTGGTTTTACGCAGGAAGATGCTACATAGGGATGTACGCAACGCCCTGATAGTGGCCGTATAATACGTGCATGGTTATAACAGTTCAGTACCTTAGAGGAGGTCCTTGACCTTCTCAAAATCTTACACTCACAAAAGAGAAGGACCTAAACTATGTGTGGCAATGGGCAGAGTGCTGTGAACAGCTCAGTGAAAATCTCTGCTTAGTGTATTACAGCACTGTAGAAAGCAAACAAAAAGTATTAGGATGCATAAGAATAATACTGAAATGGTTATTAAAAAGCTACCTTGGCAGTTACTGCTTTTTTTCTTTCTTCTGATGTTTCTCCAGGTCTGTTCTCTCATTATTAAAATAAAACAAAACAAAAAAATCAAGCAGAAACGGGTATTTTAGAGACAAGTAAGAGATTCTTCTAAGAAGTGAAGCTAAAAAGACTGCAACACTTATTTTCTGGACTGGAAGTAATTAATGTAACAAAGAACATTAAAGGTTATTTCATTTTGTAATACAAGAACAAAATGGTATCTTGTGAAAAGCAGCAAGTTTAAAGACAAAATATCTCTCTGCTCACCCAAGATTCAAATAAGCTAGGAAATTTATTTCTGCCAAGTTTATCTGAGCACACTCGCATTGTGGAATTTTAACAAACCAACTGAACCTCTCTATAGTTAAGGCGAGAATTTTTAAAAAATATTTTTGGTTTAACTGCCAGAAGTGCCCCACCACTCCAACTGAATTAAATTACAATCCTTCAGAGCCTGTGTTGTTTAAATAAATATTTTATCACCTTTCAACTCACTGAATATTACAATGTAAGAACATTTATTCCTGACGATGTTGCAAGGCCAAGTCATACAATCAACTCCCAGAACTCAGCCCACCAATTCTAGAAGGTAAATCCTTGTGCTTCAGTGCATAAAGCCAGTCCTTAAAAAATGCAGGTTAGGCATATTACTGACAACACATTTCAAAATTACCTTCCACTGACATTTGTGCAGCTACTCTGAGTCATCTAGCACTGGTACAAGATATTAAACCAGCTGGAGCATTGGAAACAAATCCTAAACAAGAAAATTTGTTTGTATACTGCTGTGCTCCTCACTGCAAGCAAGTGGAAGTGTTCAACTGTTTGGACAATGTCCACATTGTGCTGTACGTAACACACTTTGAAAACTTACTCAAAGTTGTTCTGCAATTAGTGTGTCTCTGCCGTGCAGGAACAGTTTCTTTCCATGCTTACACTTTGGGTGACAAAGAAACTGAGTGACTTTGGAGCCCAGAGTCTGGAGTACTTCCCTGCAGGCCCTGCTCTGAAGAACATCTTACATAAGTAATTTCAATCACAGCTGCAATAAGAGAGACTTGTTTTTAAGCACACTCGGCTTAGAGGCATCAGCTTAAACTCTTGCACTGTGTCTGAAAAAGAAGCGATGTGAATTTGAATCACCAGGTTAGTGATGAAATCTCAAGGTTATTGCATATAAAAAAGAAGAGACTTTGACCTCCACCTGGACTGCAATTTGCTCAGAGCCCAATTTGTAAGGGTGATGAGAGGTGAACACATTCTGCTCTTGCTAATGGGAAAAGACATGATGCTTAGGTTGCTTTTAGTCCATAGCAGGCCAGACCCAGCCTGGGGCTCTGTGAGGAGAGCACCTCCAGTGAACCGGGAGAGACAGCATCAGGGAGAGAGGGGCTAGGTGGGACATGCCCCCCAGCCAAAGCTTTACAGCCTCCTTTGGAGGAGGCAGAGATGAGTTACAGCAGGCGAGATGGAGTGCAAACTGCTACTACTGTGGGAAGGCAACGGGATAAACAACATGGAGAAAAGAGAGCACTATAAACTTCTACCAGAGCTCCATGGATGGTAATGCAGCAGTTGGCTTACGAATTCTGGTGTGGCTTATGTGCCCCACAATGCAACAGTCGAGGATTTGCATGCCTATCAAAAAATGCCCAGAAGACTTCAAGGCCATAAACTAGGTGCCTTGGACATTTAGGCATATCCAACACAGTCATCAGCAGGGGAAAGTTTTGACTACAAAACTTTTGGGTCTTGGCATCCAGAGTGGGTTTTAGGCAATGGAAAGGCCTGAAGAATCACAGAGACTGAATCCATAATATCTCTGTTGGGTGGTACAGCTGCGTAGGCAGTCCAAAATTTCATTGACCTTCTGCATGCCATGTTGTGTTAACCTCTATCAGGACTGGTTATGACTTTCCATTTATATTAGCTGTTCATTCCCATGCAGAATAAATGCAAAGAAAAGTAATGTTAATTGACACTAAAGTAAGCGTAGAACTCTGATGTGCTGTCATGCGACATCCAGGTGTACAAGCAGTTATGCAGCACACATGCAGACAATATGCTAAACCTCACGTGAACTGAATACACGAGTAACTCAGGCCCTGTCATGTTCAGCTTACTTGAAACTCAGTTTCTTTCTAGCACAGAGGTTAAGTATTACAGATAATTCTTCCCGGATACATGTGCTTGTACTGCTAAAAATAAACCTTGTTTTAGCTCATTTTTTAATCTCTTGAGCTGTTTTCATACTTTCCCTCTGCCTGTGTATGGCATTTGGCACTTGTCTCAGTTTAAAAGCCAAAGCAATTCTTACCCAGTGAGCTGCCTCTTCTGGATCATTAATGAAGATAATAAATAAGGCTGCTTCCTACATCGGTCCTTTATTAGTAGTTACGATTAGCTTTGCTTGTAGTCTTTCAGCTAATTCCAAATCCACAATGTCCCCAGCCAAGCCAGCATAAATTAAGTTTTCAAGGAAGATTATCTTTGACACTGCATCAAAAGCCCTATTAAAATGTAATCAGGGTATTGGCTACTGCTCTGTCATCAGCCACTAATTTTATAATTCTGTTACTCAAAACAAGTGATCTTGTTTGTCTTGCAAGACTTCTTTATTCTTCTAAGTCATGCTGCTTTATATGTATCGTTCCATTATGCAGATATTTATGAGGCACGTGACACCTAGAAGTATGTCTAAATATCTGCTGCTGAGGAACAATGTGGCTACCTGCAAAATTAGTTAAATGAGGTAAATGGCAAAACAGCACCATCCACAGGCCTACAGAAGCATAAGCCGGTCACTTGAAAGTAGCACTAGCATTGCTTTCAAGCAAAGGTGATTCTAGAGAACTCCATGCTGGCATCATGCCAATTCTACTTTGCGTGATGATCTGCAATTTGTGCCATGCCAATAAGCCGCTGAATGAAGTATCAACTAAGCTACAAGAAGAATGCTGACAAAGTAATGCAGGAAAACCAGATGAAGGTGATCGAGTCCTCTGAGTCATCTGAATTTTACCCTACTCTTCAACTGTGGTAGCAGTCTGATGTAGTAAAAAACCTGATGATCTGTATGTGGCTCCTAGATCCTCCCAGGCACACCGACAAAGATAGTTCTGAAGCAAAAGACAGTAACAAAAGAGGTTTTTTTCAGTGGCATGCAGTGCCATTAGCATTGCCTGGAAATATGCCCACAACTCCAAATACAATTCAAGTCATACTTCAGCTACAGACAGGCTCTTATAATTCAATACTGCTACATTTCAAGGGCAGACTAAGAGTCATGGGATTAATTTGAGGAAGGGTGGGATACTGTGCTCTTTAAAACGTAGCTTACTAGCTAAGTAATGCGATCACCATCTGTACTCTTCTCCTGGTTAACAGATTGCCATTTGGTACTATAATAAAACTAGGAAAGTGTTATCAATCTTCCCTTTGCTCAACTTATTCTCAGTTGTGACTGTGTATAAACCAAGCACTTTGGAAAAAAGAGACTGCTGTGCCAGAAGGCGCAGTTCAGATTACTTTAAGAGAGCTCAAACCTCACACAGAAAGGAGGAAGAGGAGTAAGAGCCATGAGATAAATCATACCACCAGCAACCATAATGAACAAACATTCACTGCACTTAGCCACTACCTTGCATTTGAAGATCTCAAAGTGCTGTATAATTTAATAATGAGAATTACTATTGCCTCATGCTACAGATTACACCAAGTTGTCGCTGCCCTGGGAGCACTCAGAGCCATGCTTCTCTTTTGCTGGATTTATCATTCTACATGACTACCCCCTGCAGCACTACAGAGGAACTGTGCACAGTGAGACAGGAGGGCCTGGCCAGCTCTTTCTGGACTTAATGATGACAAAATGTGTTTTCCAAGTCAAGCTTGTTAAATCAAAACTAAATGTATTTAAAATTATTTGCCAGATACCTTTCCTACCTATTCCGTGTGCTTAATATTATGACGTCCTAGGAGTAAAGCAGCTTCACTTCAAGGGCCCAGAAGGACATGGAAGTCCTCTGATGTCTGCCTTGCTGAATTTGAAAAAGATCCCATAAAAAAACAACAGAAAAGAACGTCCCTCACAGCCCCTGCGCTTGAGGGGTGTCCTGACTATCTGCAGACACCAGGAAGAATGTTTTAGCACCCCTGGCCTAGAACGCAGCTTTCAGAAAAAGGTTTTGCCTTCTTCCCCCGATGCATCCTTGGCTCCTCACACATAATGTGGGATAGGGAACTCCCCTTCTCCACTGGCAAACAGCAATCTGAGGTGTTTGATTAATATGGGGGCTTAGGAAATAATCTTTCCATAGCTCAGGGAGACAGGTACTTTTAGGGTATTTCTTGTCTTCCTTTTACTGTGGGTCATGGTCCACCCCTTACAATCATCCAGACATTTTCATTCACAGACGTTCAGTGCTGCAGGGGTCAAGGCACTGAGAAGGACCTGGGCTGCAGCATGCTCTTAAGATTGCTTTGTTTTTCTTAAAAAAAAAAATGTTTACCCTAAAGCTCTCCAGATCCAGAACTTTCCCTATTACCTGCAAAAGCCAGGAACAATTTTGTCAACCTTAATACTTAACTTCTAGGGGAAGATTTTGCCTTTCCTTGACACAACAAAGATTGACAAGGAGGGACGCAACTGGTGTTCCAAGTCTCTGTGGCAGAGTGGGGCGCTGAATGGCTCCTTTTGAGCCTTCTGGACTTCGGGCTCTTCCCTGCTTGCAACTGCAGGGGAAAAAAACCACAAACCTCTGCCATCCAAGGTACCAGGGGAATTCAGAGGAGGTGGAATAGCATTGTGAGCCTGCTTTTGGGGAAAGAGCAAACCGAGCAGGAATGACTGCAATTTATGGGAGTCACATTTAATTTTTCTGGCCCTCCACCGGTGCTTTCCATGTACTAACTCAGGGATTGTTCTGCCTGGAGAAGAGAAGGCTCAGGGGAGATTTTAGCAACCTGTATAAACACCTGATGGGAGGGAGCAGAGAAGACGCAGCCAGGCTCTTCTCCACAGTGTCCAGTGACAGAAAATTCTACTTAAATATAAAGAGAATGCTTTTTTACTGTGAGCGTGGCCAAACATGGGAACAGGTTGCCCAGGGAGGTCGTGGAGCGCAGATATTCAAACCCAAGTGGACATGGCCCTTGGCAACCTGCTCTTGCCAGCCCTGCTCTGAGCAGGGAGCTGGACCAGAAGATCTCCAGAGGTGCCTTCCAGCCTTGGCCGTGCTTTGACTCTACAACTGAGCCAAACCCAAATGTGAGCGAGTATGTCAATACACTGTTCAGCCAGATGGCATGGATTTTACCCGTCTCGAGATTCAGCTCTGAGTTTGACTCAGCCTACCTGTGCGGCTTTTTAAAAAATTTACCTCACTATATTTGTTTTACCAAAATAAGCTCGCAGTCCCACAGTGCTTAGAGAACAAAATCAAAATAGGACAAATGCATTCCTATTATAACTCCGTCCACATTTTGTCTTCTGGATAAGTTGCAGTTGTATAAGCATTATTCCCAGGTATTTTTGCTGCATAATAAAAAATGTGTATGTACGAAAACGGCAGCCTGGCATAAGAAAGCTCATGATTGATTCAGCTCTGCAACACCAAGAACAAACAAATCAGTATTTGTTTAAAGAGCCTGAAGAAGTGTGTTCTGCTGTTCTACTACTAAGAACTTTCCCGGACTTCATATCTGACCAACTTACGTCTGGTCAGATTTAAACAGCTACACGCGGAATGTGTGTCTTGGGGTCCATTGCTATTATAACTGTAATTTTGACTAATTAATCACTGGCTTAGCCTTAGAAAATTAAAACAATTAAGTATAACATTAGCCATTTCACAGATGGCAAGTAGAAATATCTAGAGAACAGGAGTTAGCTTTACAAAGGGATGAAGAACCTTAGTGAAAATGGCACGCTCAAAGACCTATGAACATCTATGGCATGGGTGACACTTCCAACCCCTGCCTGTAGTATTACTTTATTACAAGACAATCTTTTCTTTTGTTAGGACAGTTCTGGTAAGCCAAAAACCCCACATTTGGTGATGCTAGATGAAGCTATAAGAAACTTTTATAAAAATAAAAGCATAGATTTCTATTGACTCGTGCTGATGGTGAATCCAAGAACACATAAAATAGCCCTCATTGAAGATGACAGAACGAGGAGACAGACAACACTGAGCTTTATCTTTACATTAGCAACAACAGTAAATCACAAGAACAGAGTAAGTTTAACCTCCAGACACTTCTTCAGATTTCACTGATTCCTGTATTTCTAATGTGGACAAATAATTGACTTAATAGGACCCTCTCGAATTTATTGTTCCAACTATACTTCCACAAAGAAACCCTGAAACACAAAGATATCCTCTGAATATATAATAGCACATTTGATGTTACAATGTAGAATAACATGTTCCCCATTTTATTCAGGGAACAAAGGAAAGTAGATTCTCTAGTTGGCACTAATGAAACAGTGCTCCTCTAATTGAAGAAGCTTCTCATTTTGCATATCACAGCACAGCTTCTGCAGTTCAATGATTCCCTGGCTTTACATGACCCCTACTACTTCACTTATTCAGAGGTTTTCCTAATGAATACCTGTCCATGTAGCAGCGGCCCATTAAAAGACTGCTGCGTAATAGCAGGTCATGAGCTGGATGTGAGTCAATGTCACGCTGCTGTGAGACACAAACACCTTACTGAGCTGTATTAATAGAAACAAGACCTAGAAGAAGCATAAAGTTATCTCTCTGCACAGTTAGAAAGGCCTGTGCCAGAACTTCTGGCACTCTTCAGCAAAGGCTGGAGGGAGTCTGGTGGAGGGCAATGGGAATACCTAGAGGTGCAGAAAACATGACACACATCGGAAGACCGGAAGGATTAGGATTGTTTGTTTAGAGAAGATCAAGGGCAGAAATTACAACAGTCTTGAAATGTATGAAGAGCTTCTGTAATGAGGAACAGAATTTCTCACTGTTTCTCAATGGACAGGACAAGGAATATCAGGCTTACATTACTGCAAGATTTAGATTAGTCATTAGGCTAGACTTTCTAACTGGAAGCCAACAAAACAGTGTCTCACACAGCCAAGGCAGACTGCAGATCCTCCATCACTGGGAGGTATGAAGAGCAGGTTAGAGAGAGGCTGCCAGGGATGACACAGGCACAGGTACACCTGCCTGGGGGCTAGATGGCAGCCTGAACTACCTCTCAAGGTCCCTACCCATTCCTTGATTCTGGTAAGGATATCATCTGGTTGTCAGGACTGAATAGACAAACTGCAGAATGCTGCCACTACCCACTGTTTTCCAGTCCTGCAATGAGCCACCAGCAGAGAGCTGCTCCATCGTGTGCTCTTTCCAGCCCCAGGCCCACATACTTTTAGGAGCAGCTTCCATTTCCTTGACACTGAAATCTACATTTGACCAGCACGTCCCCAACTTACAATCCTCAATTACGTTAACATTGTACTCATGGGGGAACAGAAGTATTCTGTGAAGAAAAAGATGAGCCACACAAAATAACTAAATGCCTTGGAGAGCAAGAAGGTGTATTTATCTGCCACATTTTTTTCCCCTCGGTCATTCAGTGCTATCTGACGTCCAGTCCATCTCACTCATGATCCACTGTTCTTCAACAAGAGGTATTAAGCCATTAAAACGAGGAATTGAGGAATACTCGTATGCTGCAAAAATAGATTTATGGTTCTGCTCTCAGACATCAAAATATACCGAGCTGAGAAATGACTCAGCAACAGCTTGGACTGCTATTAAGATACTTCTTGATCATGTTTGCCTGAAATGAAATAGCTATTTCAATTATTTTGCCTTGCTACTCCTAGAAAAATTAATCAGCTCACTAACTATCACTTGAAAATAACCCTACAACATAGATAAGAAATAATTGTTTTTGGCAGGGTATTTTCATTGAGCTTTGTTGTAATGGAGTGGACAGAAGGTTATGCAACATCACTCGGTGCTTAATCTCAGGCTTGTAAATGGTCAAAGAACTGCATGACAGATAACAACAAAGAGGCATTTTGACAGACTGTCTTACCAGAAATGTTGACCTGACTGAATATATTGAATTCTGACTTTTTTTAAAAGGGGGTGGAATAGAGAAGTTGGCTGACAAACATAACCTCCATTTATAGCAAATACACCACACCGTGCTGGGATGCTCCCACAGCAGCAGAGCAGGCTCATGGGACTTCATTTTAACTGCCTTCCTGATCCTCCTTACAGAGCTCCTCTACTGCTTGGAGGCAAGGCTGAAGGCAGAGGTTTACCAGCTGAGTAAACTGCTCTGTGGTCTTTCTACATCCTGACAATAGGGCGATAGGTTGATTTTAAGACTGTCCAGAAGAATTAACGGAGATGTAGGGTCTATTGATTTAATGGAAGAGAGAGGAAAGAAGAGAATGGTGTCTATGTGTGGGCGCTGCGAGTTGTGATGCATAGCTGTGCTATGATTTACGTACAAGTCTAATGTTCTAACGAAGTGTATTAAATGACTACAGAGAAACTTAAGACTTAATTTTATCCCTCCATTTCAGTGCTGTAAAGTGCTGAGGACGTTATGCTTTCATTGGTCATTGCTGTTAACCTCGTGCCCTTTCCTTCCTCTCAGGGGCAGCTCAGTCTTTCACATTTCTGCTTCTTTAGCCTAGTACCAAGGCAAGATTTACTAACAGCATTACTGTTTATGCTACATACTAATTTATATATAGTACTTTATGAATGTAATAGGAAAATGTCAGTGTCAGAAGTAGTATAGCAATGCTCATGAAAATGCCTGTATTTTCATGAAAAACCTGAGCAGGGCCAGGAGCAACAGTGGGAGACTTAAATGCCGTGTAACTGAAACTAGCACTCAGTCACCAAGGCAATCAGCTTCGATGCCGGCACGATCCACAGTGGAGCGCTCCAGCGTGGTGCACAGCAGGGTTCCTGAAACGGGGGAACCCCCACGCGAGAGCCGCCAGGAGCCCACAACTCATGCAACAGCAGCTGACGAGACCTGAGCGGGTCCAGAAGCAACGGTGGCCAAGCCCTCCGACACTTACAAAAGTCGCCCCTGGGGAGCACTAGCGGACAGGGAAGGCAAACAGGGTATGGCATGACAGTTCACACGGAAGGGTGTGCAGGAAGGGTGCTTAAGCTCTGCCAGCTCAACCAGGGAGCAATGGTATCTACCCGCCAGAAAGCCATGGCCTCTCTAAGCTCTGCACCCCCCACGACTGCCGGAGCTTCCCAGACAGAGCTGTGGTGGAAACAGGCTGCCAGCCAGGTGTCAGGCTGCAGCCTGTGCCCTGCTCTTACGCCAGTGCCAGACGGCAGCAGTGAGCACACGTGTGGGAGGTGTGCCCAGGTAGAGGAACGCCTCCGCTTAGTGACAGAGCTCCAGGAGGAGGTGAGTTGGTTGAGGAGCATCAGGGAGTGCAAGAGAGAGAGAGACTACTGGAATCGCACCCTACCTTCCTTGGGACAGGCCCAACAGGCAGGCAGGTTGCACGACACTGAGGACTCCCTATCCTCTCTCCACCTGGCTGAACACAGTGACTTAAAGGATAGGGGGCAATGATGGCGACAAGTTCCTGCCCGGTGCAGCAGGTGCATCTGCTCAGCAACTGCCCCACTTTCCCAGGCGCCCTTGCACAACAAGTACGAGGCTCTGCAAGTGGAACCGATGGTTCATCTGGGTTGGAGGTGTCGACGAGGTTAGGTCGGCCTATGTCCTGCTTCAAAACTGCTTCCATAAAGAAAAAAAGACCCGTCATTGTCATAGGAGACTCCCTTCTCAAGGGAACAGAAGGCCCAATATGCAGATCGGATCCACATCTTAGGGAAGTCTGCTGCCTCCCTGGGGCCTGGGTTAAAGACGTGAAGAGAAAGCTTCCAACCCTGGTATGGCCCTCAGATTATTATCCATTACTGTTTTTCAGGTAGGCAGTAATGAAGTTGCAACAAGAAGTCTGACGACAATCCAGAGAGACTTCAGGGCCTTGGGATGACTGGTTAAGGAAATCAGGAGCACAAGCGGTGTTCTCCTCTATCCCTCCAGGTGCAGGGAATGATGAGGGAAGAAACAAGAAGAGCCAGCAGATTGACACCTGGCTCCAAGCCTGGCAATGCCAGCAGGATTTTGGGTTTTTCGATCACGCGTCAGTCTGCATGACACCAGGCCTGCTGACGACAGACGGGATACACCTATCTCAAAAGGAGAAAAGGATCTTTGCACAGGAGTTAGCAGGGCTCATCAAATGAGCTTTAAACTAGATTTGAAGGCAGAAAGGAATAAAACCAGGCTCACTAGAGATAAACCTGGGGGTGGCATGCTGGTGTTTGTGGGATGATGTGCTAGTGAGGTTCTTTGGTCTGCCATCTCAGTGGAGGTAGGAGATGAAGAGCCATGCAGCAGCAAAGACACAAGGGTTGTTGATGGGTTAGAAACCATGGAAGCACCTCAGAATGATCAGGTAGGAATTAGGGCTTCTCCCCTCAAAAAGGTGGTGGGATCAATAACCCAACCGAAGTGCATCTACACCATTGCATGCAGCATGGGCAACAAACAGGAGGAGCTGGAAGCCATTGTGCAGCAGGAAAACTATGATATAGTTGCCATCACAGCAACATGGTGGGATAACTCGGACAACTGGAGGGTTGCAATGGATGGCTACAAACTCTTCAGAAGGGACAGGCAAGGAAGGAGAGGTGGTGAGGTAGCACTGTATGTTAGGGAGAGTTTTGATTGTCTAGAGCTTAATGATGGTGACAACACGGTTGAGTGTCTATGGGTAAGAATCATGGAGAAGTCCAACAAGGCAGATATCATGCTGGTAGTTTGTTATAGACCACCCAACCAGGTTGAAGAGGCAGATAAAATATTCTATAGGCAGCTGTGAGAAGTCTCACAATCACTAGCCCTTGTTCTTGTGGGGGACTTCAACTTACTGGATGTCTGCTGGAAATACAATACAGCAGAGAGGAAGTAGTCTAGAAGTCTTGGAGTATGTGGAAGACAACTTCCTGACACAGCTGGTGAGTGAGACAACTAGGGAAGGCATCCCACTGGTCCTGTTGCTTGCAAACAGAGAAGGACTTGTGGGTGATGTGATGGTCGGAGGCCATCTTGGACATAGCGATCATGAAATGATAAGAGTTTTCGATTCTTGGAGAAGTAAGGAGAGAGGTTGGCAGAACTGCCACCTTGGACTTCTGGAGAGCAGACTTTGGCCTGTTTCGGAGACTGGTTGACAGAGCCCCTTGGAAAGCAGTCCTGAAGGGCAAAGGAGTCCAGGAAGGCTGGATATCCTTAAAGAAGGAAATCTTAAAGGCACAGGAGCAGGCTGTCCCCATGTGCTGAAGACAAGCCAGCAGGGAAGAAGACCAGCCTGGCTGAAAAGAGAGCTTTGGCTGGAACTCAGCAGAAAAAAGAGTTTATGACCTTTGGTAGAAGAGGCAGGGAACTCAGGAGGGCTACAAGGATGATGTGAGGTTATGCAGGGCCAAAAAGAACAGCCAAAGCCCAACTAGAACTTAATCAGGCTACTGTTGTAAAAGACAGTACAAAATGTTTCTATAAATAAATTTGCAACAAAAGGAGGGTAAGGAGAATCTCCATCCTTTATTGGATGTGAGCGGCAACACAGTGACAAAGGACAAGGAAAAGGCTGAAGTACTTAATGCCTGCTTTGCCTCAGTCTTTGGTAGTAAGACCAGTTGTCCTCCGGGTACCCGGCACCCTGAGCTGGAAGACAGGGACTGGGAGCAGAATGAAGCCCCCATAATCCAAGGGGAAATGGTTAGTGACCTGCTACACCACTCCAGACACACATGTCTATGTGGCCGGATGCGATCCACACAAGGGTGCTGAGGGGGGTGGCAGAAGTGCTCACCAAGCCACTTTCAGTCATTTATCAGCAGTCCTGGCTAACCAGGGTGGTCCTACTCTACTGGAGGTTAGCAAATGTGATGCCCATCTACAAGAAGGGCTGGAAGGAGGATCTGGGTTACTACAGGCCTGTGAGTCTGACCTCGGTGCCAGGGAAGGTTATTGAGCAGATCATTTTGAGTGCCACCACATGGCACGTACAGGACAACCAGGCGATCAGGTTCAGTCAGCATGGGTTTTTGAAAAGCAGGCAGATAGAGAAACTTCTTGCACTGTGCCACCAAACTGACAACAAGTAACTAATCCTGCGAAGAACAGTAGCTTCCACAAAAGACCTGCATGTCTCCGCTGGAGATCCCCTGCCTCTGCTTCAAACACTCCGATGGCTCTGGATGCTTCCAGAGATTCAGCCACCAGATACACTCCACAGGTCCAAAGAACTGCTCAGCACCTTTTCCACAAAAACACCCTTGTTCTGATTCCTGAGTTTTGTTCCTCAGGTCTCACCTTAAAGCCAGGAAGGCCACAGACAGAGGCAGCGCTCTCTGCTCTGCAGAGGACGAAGACTTTGTGTTCAACGTCTCTGCTTCT
Organism: Steatornis caripensis; assembly: GCA_013398225.1. Taxonomy (NCBI): domain Eukaryota; kingdom Metazoa; phylum Chordata; class Aves; order Caprimulgiformes; family Steatornithidae; genus Steatornis; species Steatornis caripensis. Next base: position 147,875 of record VZSC01013707.1, on the reverse strand, counting down.
AGCAGGCAAAGGAGTGGTACCGACAAACTCCAAACGGTGACCTGAAGTTCTCCGTGGTGATGATGAGGACAATGACTAAACCAACAAGGTTTGGGAGTTAAATTCCAATATGTGAAAATTAAAGGAGTTAGAAGAAGTATTGAAAAGTAGAGATCTATTTTGGATACATATATTTTTTTTTTTCGTTAAAAACTGGTATTATCAGTATTACAGCTTGGGTTGCTTTTTCTGCAGAAAGATGCTGCTGCATAAGCAAACATTCTTCCAACAGCACAAAGCGGTACAGAGATACTACACTGCTTTTGTACAAAATTGTCTTTTTAGAAGACGATGACAGATTAATACCACTCTTCAGCTATAATCCATTGAAAACCGTATTTCTGCAACAGAATATATAATGTATGTAGCTAAACTTGTGTCAACCAAACCTCCAATCCTGGCAGGATCCACACCAAAGTCTCTGTACTACAGTGCTTTTTACTGATAGTTAAACAGTATACTTGAAATTCAACATTTTCAACTTCAAATTTTCTCCTTTATTTCTACAACTGGATATCCAGCATCCACTGTGTTGAACTGAGTCCAGGCGGCCATTATCAAGGCGTCCCCATCTCACAATTTGAAAACTGTTTAAAATAAAAAAAGATTTATGTTGCCCTGCTGAAGAGAAATAGAGAAATTCTGAAATGCAGACCCAAACTATTTCAGAATGCTTTCTAAAAAAAATCCGGATGTAAATAATTCCCTTTGTTTCACTGTTTACTTTAGAAAATTCCCACTTTTAACTCCTCATTTAAACTCGTAATTTTAAGCAAATGAATGCAAAATCTAGTCCCTGTGTGTGGTTTGGGAAACCATGGCTACAATAATGTATATTTAAAAGAGGCAGGCTAGGATCAGAAGCTTTTTGTCTTTACTGGTATTTCATTTTAATCCTCTGTGGCAAAAAACAACATCCTGACTGTGTAGTGACCTGTGTAAAATGAAATAATGAAATCAGTCGAGCTTCAGCTAGCACCACGATATTTGACATTTCAAACACCACGTTTCAGATAAACTGGCAAATTATTCCACACAGAGAAATGGGCCCAGAAAAGGAATGAAAACTCACCTCAAAGGATGACCTTTTCCTTTCAGGTATAGGTGAGATTAAAAGCCTAACATGGGGACCCAGCGCTACAGCACTCGGAGGTGTTGCATCTCTTCTGTGGGTATTCTGCAGATCTCGCTTTCTAAGACCAAACCATCAAGTGTCTTTCATAAACACTATGTTCAGCGTGAATACACTTACATTCCAGTTTAAGGAGTCCCAAGTGAACATGTTCTAGGCAGGATTCAGGAAGCTACTTCCTCTCACATTTTCTGAAGTTTTTTCTAAGAGATTGAAAAAAAAAAACCCAAAATGTGGAACAAAGTAACCTACAATACTCTTTAAACCCTAGCTGGAGGGAATAGTCTGAGGAATAAGTAATACCGTCTAGAGTTGTCTGAGGAGTTTAAAGAAAATAATTTTCATTCATTTATAACTTTTCTCCCAGGATATTATGAAACACACTGGCTGGACCTGTCAGGTCCCATGCACTGCACACCAGTCTGTTCCACTGCCTTTTAAAGCCAGTCTTGTCTCACACTTCTCTTGCTGTGGCACCAAGATCCCAGACATCACACAGCAGTGCTATTTCTGTTTTCCACGTACCAAGTGAAGTCGGTCAGCTTGATCTGCAATCTTGTGAGGTCCAAGAGAAAAGAGTCTCCAGTGATAGACAGCAGCCAGGGTAAGTATGGTTTTCAGCAGGGCCCGACATTCAATGGAGTCCTGCTAGAAAGACCATTACCCTCTCTGGTCATCCCATAACAGAATAATACCAGAATTATGCCCTCCCTGTGACCGCACAAAAGCCTCAGAAACACACACCAGATCATGACATCACATTTGTTGGAAAAGCAAATTGAGATGCCCCTCTGCCACAGAGACAGAAAGCTTAACCGCGTAATGGCAAGAAAGAGCCTAAGGTCTCTGCAGGTTCTCAAGACTCACACCCAGAGGCTCATCCCATGAGGGAAATGCTGGTTCAGCCTGTCACCACTGCAGCTGCAGGCAAGGGTCTCTTTTCGGTGTTCCAACGTCTTTCAAACCTAGGGCCTCTAGTGAAACCATACCATCAGGCAGTCATGGAAAATGCTGCCCTGCCTCCTATGTGGTACACTGCTATCTGACACGGTTTTTTCTGCTGCAACCCAGAGCTAGTGGAAATCAGTCAGGCCCATTGGTTCAGGCAGTGATTACAAGAAAACCTGAGCTGTGCTAAAAGGCTGTACCATCTTAGTAGATGGTGATGCAAGAAGCCACTTGAACTTCTGTACCTTTTCCTTCGTCATCTGACAGTCAGATTGCCAGAAAAAAGTGCAACTGCTGAGACACACCACTCTTCACCAACCACAAAACACAACAGAAACATCACTGAGAAAAAATGAGGAGAGGATAAAATGCCATCAGAATAGGGGGATGGGACCACCGTTTTAATGGTGTCTTATTACTGTAATAAGCAAATAGAGACTGAGTGACAAGAATTAAAAGCAGGACAGACAGGTTTCCCTGAGAACACATAATGAACCAACACTACAAGCATTGGAAAAATAGGTACCTGAAGAAGGCAGAACAGAAACAAAATCTCCCCTCAATAGTGAAAACCCAGCAACTAAGGCCAGGTAAATACATGCACCTTATTTATACGTACCTTATACAAATGACACATTGTTTCTGCCAAAACATTTTATCCATCTCTGCCTGGGAAGCACCGACAAAAATGTAACAGATATTAAACACAGGATGAAAACAAACATCTTTGCTAATGCATAGTGCATCACGAAAGTCAGATCCTGTTAAGCCTTGACTGTTGAAGTAATCCTTACCCATGCGAAAACTCCCAATTAATTCATCAGGGAAAAACGCTGTATTAGCCTAAAACTCTGAAAACTAGCTGAATGTAAATGGCTTCTTCACATGAGGTCAATGTTATTCAACAGACTGCATCCTTCAGGACAGTCCATTAGCTTTCTGAAGAACATACAAAGCTTTAAAACACCAAGACTCTTTAGCAAGAAACTGAAGCATCAGGGCGCAGCAGCTGAGCTAAACCGGCATTTACTGAAATAAAACAGTCTCCTTTCTTCCCTCCCCGGAAAAAAACAAAAACCAAACCCACAAGATAAATTGTAAAATTTGCTCCAAAAGCCTTTCTCCAAGGGCAAGCAATTTCTTGTATATAGGTCACCATTTGACTTCTTCAGAGGAAAAAAAACCAACCATATGGGCAGCAGCGGCCGTATTTCAATGTAAGGAATGGATTTCACTTTGTGCTGGAAATACTTGCACAGCATACTCAAAAAAAAAAAAAAAAAGGAACGTGGGAAACAAGAAAACATGCTGCAACGAGCCATGTGAGGCTGTGCACAATCAAATTACAGGAGGTAGCATTTTCCAGTGGTTCGGATCACAAGACGTTGCTTCTATTCTGGGATGCACCTGGTTTACTATTTGACCTTGGGTAATAAACCACATGCACTCTCTTTGGGCATCCCTTCCTTCATTTGTAAAAAGATGCAGGGTCTGGTCTGGCAATGTACTAATTAAAATAGTTCTGTATTAGGATAGGAACATGTATCAAAGGACTCAAATTCTGCTCAAGTTTGAGTACACATAGACTAGAAATCATTATGATTTTCCTCATCAAGGAGTAATATATTTTAATTTAAAGTTTTAATTTTTGTTAAAAATTAAAAGTTAAAGTTGGTTTTGTTAATACTTCACAGTTCAGATTATTTTGATCTATTTCTTGCACTATACATTTAAAATTACAATGTGCTGACAGAAGAAATAATACTATGCAAGGATGTTAGCTTACTGATTAAAACACCAGCAAGAAGACACAGAATATGTTTTACTGGCAAACCAAACCCCTCGATGATTGCACTTAACCCACCTGCCAAATGGATGCTGTAAGTCCATACCTGTGCTCATCTGTGGCGATGTTTAACTCTTTACAGCTGCTTAAAGTGTAATTTTTCAGAAAGAAAGCAAGCAGAGAAGAAAGCTTTCCCCTTCTGTGAACCGCCTGTCTGAGGTGATCGCACTGACTCTCCAAACTGTTCAGTGATTGCTCTCAAGGACGTAAGATAAATGGATGAAGGAATTAAATGGAGCAGTAGAGTCCAGTGTGCTACCTCATTCGGCTGGTATGTCAGGACACCATCATAAGCACTGACATGGGTACCAGACACACTGCCCCAGTGTGAACTGAACTAACAGGGATGGCTTGTACCTCTGTGAGAAACCATCCCCTCAGGCTGGCACTGCTGCACACTGCATGCAGGACCATGATGCGTCTACAGAAGTTTCCTCTCACAGAAAATGCTGTCAGAATGAAAAGTTTGGTTATGTTATGGTTACAAATACCATAATGATTTTTATGCTTATGATTTTTCAGGCAGTCCTGCAGAAAGTAACAGCTAGCATGTATGGTGTGCTACTTTAAATGCTTACTGCTGTAAGAATTTTTGTTCAAGGCAATCAAAATGTACAACTGGCTTAACATTCTTCTTGCCTCCTCTGGATGCCCTGGAGTCTCCTGACTCCTCCATCAAATGAATTTCCTTGGACTTTTACTGCAGCAACTAGTATCAGATGGGGTACAGCCACTTGTTTTTACATCGTTTATTGATTTGTAATAGTTGCTTCCTCTCCCAGAAGGAAAGCAAGACAGAAGCATATGAACTTGCAAATCAGTGACTAACAGAGGAAACACAGATTGGACCTGACAAGAGGACATGAACAAAAATCTAACAAATGCCTGCTCAGATACTGCACCGACCACTTAGTAACAAACACCACAGCAAACAGAATCAGTTGCATTAATTATTAAGCTGTAGTCAGTGGAAGCTCTGAATTTCAGCACTGACAATGACAACATCCTAGGGTGAAGTCCCGACTACTGAAACCAACAGCACGCTGAATCATAGTCACATCTCATGCTTCCAGAAAAAAAACAGCTCTCATTCATGAAAAGCACCAAAGCACATGGCCAGACTTCCAAAAGACTACCAGCTTCTGTATGACGGGTTAGTAAGACCAAGTGCCTCTGAAAATATGGTTTCTTGCTTGCAAATTACGGCACAGCACCGCTTATTACTACAAGGTTCCTTACTCTGTTTTACCCAACACTACTCCTTTTCTTATCACTTCATTTTACGGAAATACTCTCGAAAAGCCCGGAGTGGCTCTTGCCGAACAACTCACCACCTGGCAACCAACAGCCGATGCTCTCGGCGTGGCCGGGGAGAGACCTGCGGCGGGGCGCAGCACCCTGTTCCCAGGGCCGTGCCCCAGCAGCGGGGCCGCATCCCGCACGCCCCGCGGCCCCCCCCCCTCTTGCAAAAGATGCATATTTTATTTTAGGCGACGGGCGCTGCAGAGAAACCGCTACCAGAGGGAGAATGACACCCCCCACACACCCCGGGGCTCTTCCTGAGGCGTGCCCCCAGAGTGCAAGCTGGAAAAGGCGCGCGGTTTTTTTTTTTGGGG
>VZSC01013707.1:80530-141291 GCA_013398225.1 Steatornis caripensis | reverse complement strand
ACCGGCCGGTCGCCCCGGCGCTGCCGGGGCCGGGTCTGCTGCGGGGCGGCCGCCGCCTTCCCCAGCCCGGGGCGGAGAGGCCGCCTCTGCCCCCCTCAGCGCCCCACAATTGGCGCGGTGTCCTTAGGCCGCCGCCCTACCTGCGCTCAGCGGCCGCTGGACTGCCGGAGAGGCGGCTGTGACCGACCGCATCTCCAGGGCGCTGAGACGAGCCATGGGGGAGCCCGGCCCGCTTCTGGCGTCAGGCTCGTCGTGCCCGGCCCTTCGTCCTTCCCACATCGAAGGCCCTGCTGCGCCTTTGCCCGACTCGTCCGCAGATCCCCGAGGAGAAGGGGTTCATTGGGGTTTTCATCCTCCCCAGCCCCACTTCTACGGGAAGATTTGGCTCAGGGGTGAGCGCCGGCCGGGCCTGGAGGAGAGGTCCAGGGGCATGGAGGGTGGCCAGAGGGGCTGCTGAGTTATTCCTGGCTGTGGAACAGCCCCTCGGGGGCCACTGCCACCACAGCTGACGGATGCAGCCAAATCCAAACGAGGGCAGCCTGAGGCCAATTTACATGGAAAGCTAAGCAAGTCCCCAGCAGACCAGCAATGGCACAAGGCCATCTTTGGCCCCTTTACTTCATACATGAGCCAAGCGGAGCTTATGAGGAACAGAAAATCTAGGCCACTGAATAGATTCCTAGTTAAAGGGGGAAAAGAGAAGGAAAATCTTGAAGCAGGTACTACGAGCAACTCTTACATGATACACAGTTGTCACATCTTCCCCCAACGATGCGAACTTGTGCAGCATAAGTGAATTTATGACCAAAGATCCATGACTTACAGTTATCTTCTGGTCTCTGGTACCTTCTCTGGAGATGCGGCCTGCGTAATTGAGGACTTCCCCAAAGGAAGGTGGAAGGAGGAGCTTGCTGGAGGCTCCAGCCGGTAGCCAGCAGCTGGCACAGCAGTAGCAGGACCCGAAGCACTGTCCTTTGGGCATTGAAAGACCTTTCTAGAGTTGTGGCTGGCTTCTCTCTGCTTTGTGCTGGCTGCTTGTTTCAGCCCTCTTCCTGCCTCCCCCTCAAAGTACCTTCAACTCTGCAGCTCCTCGCTTGCGCTTTCACACCCAGTTTCCATTTCAACTCACCTGTCCTTTTTCCTTCTGTCCTTTTGCGGCGTCTGTGATCTGCTCAGAGACATTTGCTTCCACCCTCCCAGTTTGGTTTCTGTGCTTTCCTTCAGTCCATTTTTGACACATTTATGTACATTCCAGGTACCACCTAGTAGTCTATGCTAGTACTGTGTTCCTTAAAGCCGCATTTTTTGGATAACTCACAACTGTACCAGATCCTGGGGATCTAGAGAATTGAAAATGTCAAAATGCCCTACCAATGGGTAGGACATCTCATTCATACGTTGTTTTCTGTCATAAACTGGCTTCTGTTGGCCTGTTGATAGGGTTCAGGGTGTAGCTAAGGATTTTCCAGCATAATTTCTGTTGGTCGTAGGGAAGTGTATTCCCTAAGTGCTCTTTTAAGTGAAGATTTGGGAGGTTTATTTTTCATTCTGACATCATTTATTCCCCATTTTGGGGATGCTTGCTTTATCTTCTCAATCTTTTTTTTGAGATTAAAAGGGCTGGTATTTTCCTGCAATCTTTTGGGGTGGCAGGTGTCTCAGATGCGGTCTTCCGGTTGATGGGAAGGAATCCTCTCACTGGAGGTGCTTGTCTCCCTGCACTGAAAGTAAGCGAGCGAGTAACCTTGGTGCTGACACCTTCTTTTGAGAACCTCAGCAAGGGGAAATGGATCTCTGCCAGTTTTTTTTTTTCTTAAGAAAAATACAGAATTCCTAAGAAAATCAGTTGGGTTGGCAATACTTTTCTGCATGAGGGTCAAATAAGGCTGCTACAGTGTTTTTCAAAAAGGAGTCAGTAATGGTGTGCCGAAAAGGAGCACCTTCCGTGCTCTGTAGAGTCTTTTGGCCAAGTAAAGTGTGCTTAGCCACTGTAGGGTTAGCAGAAGTCATACAGCAATTGAGCAAGAAATGAGGGTGACAGTTTCTGCTGTACTTCTTTTGCATAAGAGTATTAAACCACCAAAGCCCAAAGGAGAGCTAAATTAAAGTTACATATATGCTTCTTAGACCTGTAAAAAAAAAGTCTTAAACTGCTCATGTTTTCACCTACAAAAGTTTTGTGTTTTTAGACAGGATGTGTTCTGTATCTTTTTCACTGAACCAAGCATAGATGCAGTCCTGATATGAATGGGAGAGAAGTAGAGGTGATTCTCAGGTGTAGGTGAAGCGTAGGTCGTCAGATCATCCTTTCAGGTTTGCCCTTCTCTTGAGTCCCAGAGTAAGTGTGGGCCACCAGTGTACAGCGTCAGCTTGAGAAAAATGCAAATTCCCCCCTCTCGCTCCTCTGCACTGCTGCAGCTCCCTGCTTTGTGCTCCTTGGGCGTGCCATGCCTCCTCTTTGGCTTGGTAAATCTGATGCAGCAAGCCAGAGAGATGGAAACAAACCATGGATTGTGCAACGAAAGGATATCATGCTGGCGTGGTGTGTGGAGGTAACTGTGGAGCAGGGAGCTGAAACCTCGAAGCTCTTTCTTCAGTTCTAGTAAACCCATCATTACAGAACACATATTCTGGAGATACGCTTGTTGCATGTTGATAAAATGTAGAATCATGGAATAAATCAGGTTGGTAGGGACCTTAGGAGGTCATCTCTTCCAACCCATGCTCAAGGTAGGGGTAACTACTTATTGGTGTACTTGTTCATGTACGCTTGCTCGCTTCTTCTTGTTTACGTATTCCTTCAGGGAATCCATGCCATCTGATGTTTGCACCAGAGCACAGCAGTTTGTCCTCAGTTGTAGTGTTGGGACTGGAGGCAGGCATCTCCTAACAAATGTCTTATGGGTTAGTCCGTCGTTTGCCTTGTATACTTTTTACTGATGTAAAAATTCATTGTGCCTTCAGGATTTTTGGATACCCACATGGTGGCCAGTTTAGTTCCTGCTGGGTATTCCACATCTCTCCTGAGCCAAAGGTGAAACACTGGGCTCCCATGCACAGGCTGAGCTTCGGTAATGGAAGTGTGAACACATTAGCAGGGTTGTGCTAGAGGGTCTTCAGGCTGGTTTGAGTTCACTGCCTGTTAAATTCAAAAATAGTTCCCACTCTATCTATTAATTTAAAATCACCCATCAGTACCCCTTACTGCCCGGTACTGCGGTTCCCTCCCCAGAGAGCTTTGCCACTGCAGGTCAGCTTTGCAGCTTCCTTAAGAAACAAGTCTAGAAAGTTTTTGGCTTTTTTTTTTTTTGTGAGAATATGCAGTGAACAACTTAAAGGTTCTTCTAACAAGACGCTTAAAGTGTGGGTAGAGGTACTCATTGCTTACGAAATTGATTCTGCTTACAGAATATCACATTTTCCATTTGGAGAACTGGGCTAATTTTGGTAAGGGTTTCAGTGTAGCTAAAAACATAGCAGCTGTTATGAAGTCTCTGAAGAGAGTATTACATTTTTCAGTATCTCTGTGTAGACTTCTTTGGGACTGGTGGATTACTATTCGGCTTTTGAAAAATGTCAGGGTTTTCTGCAGAGCAGGAGGTTTGAAATTCTGAGTTTTGTCTTCACTGGCAAAAATCTAACTTCAGAATACCATTACTTTGACCCTGTCCCGAGCTTTTTCCGTAGGCATTGCAATTTCTTGTGTTCCTTCCCTTGGCTTGAACCTACTGAAAGTAGCCGGGTGGTGGAGCTCTTTTCTGGAGACAGGTCTGTCACAATCCAGAGTTTCTTTGTCCAGCAGATTATGCCCGGCTTTTTATGTTCAAGGTGATTTCTAATGAACCACAAATACTCTTATATACTTAGAGAACAGTAGTTAATCTGCAGTTCTCTGCATGGTTCTGACATTGGCCTACAGAATAAGGAAGGAAAAAATCCTGCTGGGTACTCCACTGTTAATATTAAAACAAAATAGTTATTTTCGTCTTACTGATTAGTCTGTCAGTACAACGTACATTGTCAATTCTAAATTTCCTTAAGTGCATCTATTCTACAATTGATGTCAGTGTAAGATCCAAGATTGTAACTGTAACATTTTTGTCAGAGCCGGAATTTGGACGCATTTCAAAGTACAGGAACAAAAATCAATATCTGAAATCAAGTAGTGTTTTTACCTGAAAGCAGCTAACATTTTTATCCATAATGTTTTACTTGAATTTTCTTCTCTGTACGTTTTGCTATTGCCTTTGTGCTAGCTCTTCTCAGTAATTGGTGTGATGGAAATGTTAGGCTTTTATTAACAGATTGTGCTTCTACTTGCCAGGCAGGGACCTCACCCAGCAGGTCTCATCCCATAGCACCTGCAGGTGATGAAGAGAGCTGGGGACAGTGACCGGGCCTGTTGCAGCCCTGGGACCACTCAGCCACAGCCACTGAGTAGTAATACATGTTGTTGGAATTTCAGGCTATACGACTAAGTCTGATAAGAAAATGTCCTGGGGTCTTAACGATGACAGAGATGATAATGGTTTTATGTCCTTGAGGAAAGATAGCACCCCCAGAAACAAGGTACCCTTTAAGGATATGCTGGGAAGTTGGGTGCATGCTAATGTGGATGGAAGAGTTCCAAGTTCTGAATCACCAAACCTAGTGCAGCATTTTACCTTTTGTAAAATTTCCATCTTGGCCATGCATATTGACCAGCTCTAAATTTCTTAGCCTGACATACATGGGACATTCACAGTGCCAGGTGATACACTGTGTGTTACAAGAGACGTACACGCGCGTGGGCACACACATAGAAATACAATATTGTCCAGAAACAAAACATCTTTCAGGTGGTTTGTTGGGTAGGTTGGGGTTTTTTTTTGGTCAAACTAAAAAAAAACTTAAGGCTGGGTTTACAAAAATGAAAACTTAAATATGAGACTTTTTCTGAGAACTTTTTATCCCAGCTATTTTCGGCATAATCTAAGGAGTAAAATAGCCTCAGTTAGGGAACATGGAGTCATGCAAAATTGCATGGGTCCAGCTTTGTGCAGGTGAGAGTAGCCTGCTTCAGGTCTAGATGCTTTAATGAATTTGCAGAATACTGACTTATCTCTGTGGGATCCTGATGAATTATCCCTTACAACTGCAGACCTAGGAAAACATAAAATAAACTGATTTTGCATGTGTAGTTTTTGTCCACCCAAAGAATGAAACAGATGGCTTCATTTAAGACATAGAAAATAAATGAGGTTGATACTCAAGAAAACTGCAGTGACCTCAGGATTTTTTTTGTATTGAAACATTTTAAAGCACAATTCTCGATATATTCACAGGACGACAGAATGGCTGAGGTTGGAAGGGACCACTGGAGGTTATTGGTGCAACCCCCCTGCTGGGGCAGTGTCACCTAGAGCCAGTTGCCCAGGTCCACGTCCAGGTGGCTTTTGAATATCTGCGTGGAGACTCCACAACCTCCTGGGGCAGCCTGAGCCAGTGCTCAGTCACCCTCACAGTAGAAAAGTGTTTCCTGATGTTCAGACAGAACCTACTGTGTTGCAGTTTGTGCCCTTTGCCCTTTGCATCTTCTCCTGTCACAGGGCTCCACTGAACAGAGCCTGGCTCCATCCTCTTTGCACCTTCCCTTCAGGAATTTCTGTACACTGATGAGATCCCCCCTGAGCCATCTGTGCTCCAGGCTGAGCAGTCCCAGCTCTCTCAGCATTTCCTCATTTGAGAGATGCTCCAGTCCCTTTATAATCTTAGTGACCTTTTGTTGGACTCTCTCCAGTAGCTTCATATCTGTCTTCCTGTGGGGACCCCAGCACTAGACACAGTACTCCAGTACTATTCTTGGTCTACTAAATTTTAAGGGTCCATAAGTTGGTTTGTTTTTTATACAGATGTTGCAACTGAACTGAAAATAGGTCTCAGGAGAGAAAACAACTAAGGAGGCCAGAGTTTTTAATTTTTAGGAATCCTGAAACAATGCACGAAGCAGTTTTTAAATACAGTGATAATGTTTTCGTGGGAAAGTGCCAAGAACATTTAAAAATCAATTTCTGTTCACATTCATTTACAGCTCTTGCACTTAGCACGCCTTCTGTCTTCATTTCATTGCTATATGTTAGTCTGATGGGATGCATAGAAGCTGTGCTAGACTGTGCTAGATGAAGAGTCATCTGTGGCAGTTGATGCTATTTTGCTTGTTTGGCATCCAAGGGGGAGGTAAGAGAAATGTGAAATATATTACACCCTGTTTGGTGGGGTATATTTTTTAGTAGGAGCAAGCTTTATTAGTGGTTTGAAGTTACAAATTAATATATTATGAAATATTGTTATTGGACTTTGAACAAAAATATTTTGCTTTGGTTTTGCACCCTCAAACTTGTAAGCTGTGATCCAGGAAATGTTTATACCCAGGATTTATCTTACACGTGTGAATAGTCCCTCACTGCTCTCGGTATATATCGTTTGCAAGATTGTGCTCTAAGATCGTTCCAGAATGCCTAACTATTTTTGTTTTTCTAGTCTTCAGTTTGCAAGTGCCTTTAAAAAAAAAGCTACAGGATATATAAAAATACTTCACAACTTCATGAATTATGCAGGAAGATATGCTAGTTCCCTGTTAATAGGGAAAATGTTCAGGTACTGAGATATAAATTTGGATGGGATATTACAAAATTAGGCTCTGATTCAGTAAACCATATGGGTCAGAATATTGCTCACATACTTGATATACAGCGCATGCTCGAGTGGATCACACCTGTACTGCTCTGGCACAGGATATCACACATTTGCCCCTTCCAGCTTTCTGTAAGTTGAGATTTCTCTGAAGTAGGTGGAATTAAGGCTGTTTAAAGGGCATTTTAAGCCTCTGAAGACTTCACAAAGTGACGCTAGTGAGCAACAGAAAAAACCCCACTGACTTTCCACACAAACATGGTTATTCTGAGTTCTCTATGTGAGCCAGATGATTCAAGTTATTTAATGAAAAAGGCAATGTAGATAAAGGAGATTTTATATATGTAATATTTATACACAAACATAAATTACAAGTATATGTATGTCTAAGCTCATGTTTCAAATTTGAAAATAAAACTTTCTGTGGTGAGTCTGCAAATCGTTTTGAAATGGAACTGTTCCTTTCTCTGATTCTTACTTTTACACCTCATTGGAACCAAACAAATCCAAACAGTTATACCTACTCATTTACTGCTTGGTTTATTTGCTGGTTTCCACACTGCTGCCGGTAGCCAGCCTTTTTTTGTGCCACCTCATTGCTTTCAGCACTTGTGCAGAGAAGAAGAACCTCGACGCTGCTTTTTAGAATCACAACTGTTTTAGAAGAGTTTGCCTGCATTTGCTGCCTTTTCTCGCTGCCTCTCCTTCCCTGTTCCCCTCTGTCAGAGTCAAATCATGAAACAAAGCAATCAGCTCTCTGGAATCGAGCATTAATACACAGTTTGATGAGAAGCCTTTCCTTTGAGAAGGGCGCTGGGCTCAATCACCAGAAGTCACTGCAGTAAAATGTCTTTGTGGTTGGAAGTGCAGTGGCTGGTGCTGGCAGGGCTGTNAATCAGCTCTCTGGAATCGAGCATTAATACACAGTTTGATGAGAAGCCTTTCCTTTGAGAAGGGCGCTGGGCTCAATCACCAGAAGTCACTGCAGTAAAATGTCTTTGTGGTTGGAAGTGCAGTGGCTGGGGCTGGCAGGGCTGTGCTGTACTGGGCTGGCTTTTGGGGTGCCCCACGTGTGGGTGCTCATTCTTTAACGCACAGTGACTTTCACAGATGTCGGTGCTCGTTACCTACTGTGGAGAAGTCAAATGTCTGTGTGTTGGCCAAGGTACAAACTGTTCCCTCTTTTTAACGTCACTTCACCTTTCAGGTGAAGGTTCAGAGGCACACACTGGGGTCCTTAGTCACGTTTCCCATATCCACCTTTAGATTTAGGTATCGTTGTGTTCAAAAGATGGATTTAAGTTCCCAGTATTCCTCTGATTAGAACAACCCTATCTCAGCAGGAGATCTGACTGATGCTTTCAGTGACCTATTTGCATTAGGGTCCTGGACTCCCATTTACACCAAGGTCCAGTTCTTGCATAATGTTTTCTGGACCTGCATCTGGATCAACCTTGGCTGTCACTCCAGTTGCTTTCCACTGCTCGGACAGTTAAAAGAGATGGAAAAACAGTATATCCAACCTTGTTATACACAGGAATTTTCCACTGGCATCCTCCCCACCATTGCCACAGAGGGAGTTTGTGGGTGAGAGAGGACATGTTGCAAGCGTTCTATGGCCCAGTGATGACCTCTTCCTAAAATAGCACCAAAAGACCATTAGCTTCTGGAACAAGCTAATGAACCTCCTGCTCTCCCACCCACGTATCCCTGGCACACACTTCCTGGGGAGTGTAGGTACTCCCTGCTCACTGGCAGGCAGCAAGTGGAGTGTGACTGTGGTGCTTGCACAACATTTTGCTGCCAACATATTATGTCCTTGGATCCCTGTTCTTCACCTTACGGCCCGCAGGCGCGGCTGTTAAACGTATGCAGTTAGGAGCAGAGGTTAGCATGTGTTAGCAGTAAAATTATTAGTTAATTCATTGTGGGTCCCACTCTAACCCTTGGCTGAAAATGAAGATTTCTAGAAAGGCGTCTCTGCCTCCAGCATGCTGCAGAGAGAAGGCAAGTTCTGTAGAAGGTGCCTTGCCAGGTGCAATTTCTTCCATCACCAAAAACCTCTCTCTGACGTGCTTTATTGAAAGTGTACCCTCTTTGGTGCTTGCTTTGCAGGCCCAGAAAGTTCAGGTTTGTCTTCTCTCAAAGAGTAAGATCCTGCACACAGGGTGGGGAGGCACTCCGATCATGGGGCAGAAGAGATGGTACAGGAGCCAGGAAGGTGTGCTGTGGAATAATGCTACCTCCCTTAGTCTGTTTTCTCCTCCCTTCATCTGTTTTCTCCTCCCTTGTGCTGGAGACTGGAAGAATAAGGGTTGGCAGCTGGAGCAGCTGGCTGCTTCTGGGAGGTGGGTTTCATCTGGTAAGAAGGAGGACATGGTAAAGCATTGCAAACAAGTGAGATGTAGCCATAGCCAGGGGGAGTGTGAGATGAGCCAAGCATATTAGTGTCACTCTCAGTGTCTGGGAGTTGACAGGGCTTTCATATCAGAGGCACAAAGGTTATGTGTGGTTTTGGAGCCTGTCCCTTAGGGCAGCATAAGCAGAATTAAAGACTTGAAATTAAGTCAGTTTATTTTAAATACATTCAAAAGGTGCTTCCTTCTTCCAGCACTTTCTCACCTCTGTATGCTGGGTTTTTGTGATGTTAGGAATTAGTAAGAGTCCCATCACTTCCAGCATGTGGCATAACTGAGATGAGTTAAGAATTCATATATGCATTTGGAACACACAGCTCCACGTTACTGAAAATAAAATCAGTTATGTGATTAAAATGAATGCAATCAAATTTGAATCTTCAGGCACTGCAACTAAACAAACTGATACCTCTAATCAGCAAATGATGTTCTTTCAAGGAACATTATAATTTAAAATGGAGAAACTACTTTAAAACTGTCTTCTCTAGTGTACAAATGACTATTCAGCAATTACTTACATAGTTGTATGTAACGTCTTTTAGTGGAATCCATGACGATTTTCTAATTGGACCTCAGCAAAAACTTTGCATCTAAGAATTTGATACAAGGGAGACATCTGGTGAGACATCCTCATAACACCATGCCTGTGTGCTGCCAGACCCGCACCCACAGCAAACGGAGCTGGGTTTTGCTCCCGCAGGGCAGAATTCCCCAGTGGGCCTCCAACGTACCTGTCTGTGAGACACACTGAAAATTCTGGTGTCCTGGCAAAAACCCGACTTCTCTGTTATAAATCGTGGGGAGGGAAAGGAAGGGAAGGGAAGGGAAGGGAAGGGAAGGGAAGGGAAGGGAAGGGAGAAAGAAGAAAGCAACAAATTAAAAATAAAGGATTTCTCTGTGTTGTTTTATGCTTCTCTTTGACATCTGCACACACAAGCAATTTCTTACTATTTTTACAAGTTTCCTGTTATTCTTTCCTTTGAGGCATTTTAATTAAAATGCCAATGATGTTACAGGGTAGTGACACTATCCCAGAATTAAAGATGCATATTGTATTTTGTTTAAAAGCTGGCATGTGAAGTGCTTTCAATTCTACATACAGTCTCTGGTTGTATTGAAATTTGCTGTGTTTAATGAGGACAGAAATGAAAATGCTTTTAATTTATTCTACACTAATGCTTTTTCTCTCTAAGTTAATGCTCATGGAATGAGGTAAAACATCCATGTGACTGGGCCAGGCTAATCCTATGACTGAGAAGAGCCAGGAACACAGACTGCCTCTCAGGCCTGTCCTTTGGTGCAACCTTCTTTTGGGAAGAGTGGTCTTGCTGGTGAAATCACTGAATGTGACTCCAAAGTGTCTTCGTCCTGCTCCCAGCTTTTCCATTTGCAGAATGAACAGAGAGGTGAATTGTTTTGGTGTGGGAGAGCTGCTTACCTGTTCGATAAAGCACATGGAACTGGTGTGTCTGTTTTCAGAGCTGACATCCATAAAGATGTCATTGAGACCATACTCAGGTCTCTGGATACATGAGACTATAAAAGTGTAAAACTTTAATAAAGATATGAAAAGCTAATACTACCTGATTACCATGGCAGTTTAGTGCTATAAGCATTTATTGGGAAGTGACATTTTTACTATTGTAAAACTCTGCCTGTTAACACATATTTTTGAAGGCACGTCTTTAACTGTATGCCTCTATATGAACACAAAGATAGAGTGAAAAAATAAAGCCAGTTGTAAGTTTACTGTGACATTTGTGCGAGAGACTTAGATAACTGGTTTCCCTTTTGTTGCATTTTCTACTTTTGAATTGCTGGAAACATTTTTGGTAACCACATATAAGAAATACTGCAAGCACTATATTTCTTAGCACCCACAGGTAGAAACTGAGCAACTCAATGGAAATCATTGGGTTGGAAGGGACCTTAAAGGACATCTATTTCAACTCCCCTGCCACAGGCAGGGCTGTCTTCCACTAGACCAGGTTGCTCCTGGCCCCATCCAACCTGACCTTGAACACTTCCAGGGAGAGGGCATCCACAGCTTCTCTGGGCAATCTGCTCCAGGGTCTTGCCACCCTCATTGTGAAGAATTTCCCTTATTTGCAGAATTTCCTAATACATAACCTAAATCTACCTTCTTTCAGTTTAAAACCATTACCCCTCATCCTATCCCTTCATGCCCTTGTAAAAAGTCCCTCTCCAGCTCTCATGTAGGCCCCTTCAGGTACTGCAAGACTGCTATAAGGTCTCCTCGGAGCCTTCTCTTCTCCAGGCTGATCAACCCCAACTCTCTCAGCCTGTCTTCGTAGGAGAGAGGGATCATCTTTGTGGCCCTCCTCTGGACTCACTCCAACAGGTCCACGTCCTTCTTATGTTGGGGGCCCCAGAGCTGAACGTAATACTCCGGGTGAAGTCTCACAAGAGTGGAAAATCCATCAGAACAACTTACCCTCTGCTGCAGACATAATTGTTGTGAGATCTGATGTCATATTCTATCATTTCTCAGCAGTCCTGGCTAAGCAGGGTGGTCCCACTTGACTGGAGGTTAGCAAATGTGACATTCATCTACAAGAAGGGCCAGAAGGAGGATCTGGGGAACTACAGGCCTGTCAGTCTGACCTCAGTGCCGGGGAAGGTTGTGGAGCAGATCATTTTGAGTGCCATCGCATGGCACGTACAGGACAACCAGGCTATCAGGCCCAGTCAGCGTGGGTTTTTGAAAAGCAGGTCCTGATTAACTGACCTGATCTCCTTCTATAACACAGTGACCCGCTTAGCAGCTGCTCGTGGCTTGGATGGGTGTACACTTCACTGGGTAAAAAACTGGCTGGAAGGCCGGGCCCAAAGAGTTGTGGTGAATGGAGTTAAATCCAGTTGGTGGCCGGTCACAAGTGGTGTTCCCCAGGGCTCAGTACTGGGGCCAGTTCTCTTTAATATCTTTATCAGTGATCTGGACAAGGGGATCGAGTGCACCCTCAGTAAGTTTGCAGCTGACACCAAGTTGGGTGGGAGTGTTGGTCTGCCTGAGGGTAGGAAGGCTCTACAGAGGGATCTGGGCAGGCTGGATTTATGGGCCAAGGCCTGCAGTATGGGGTTCAACAAGGTGAAATGCTGGGTCTTGCACTTGTGTCACAACAATGCAATGCTACAGGCTTGGGGAAGAGTGGCTGGGAAGCTGCCCGGCAGAAAAGGACCTGGGGGTGTTGGTCGACAGTCAGATGAATGAGAGCCAGCAGTGTGCCCAGGTGGCCAAGGCGGCCAACAGCGTCCTGGTTTGTATCAGAAATGGTGTGGCCAGCGGGGCCAGGGAAGTGATTGTCCCCCTGTACTCAGCACTGGCAAGGCCACACCTTGAATGCTGTGTTCAGTTTTGGGCCCCTCATGGAGGTGCTGGAGCGTGTCCAAAGAAGGGCAGTGAAGCTGGTGAAGGGTCTGGAGCACAAGTCTTGAGAGGAGTGGCTGAGAGAACTGGGGGTTTTTAGCCTGGACAAAAGGAGGCTGGGGGAAGACCTTATCTCTCTCTACAACTGCTTGAAAGGAGGGTGTAGCAGGGTGGGTGTTGGTCTCTTCTCCCAGGTAACAAATAATAGGACAAAATGAAACAGCCTCAAGTTGCACCAGTGGAGGTTTAGATTGGGTATTAGGTAAAATTTCTTCATCAAAAGAGTTGTCAAGCACTGGAACAGGCTGCCCAGGGAAGTGGTTGAGTCACCATCCCTGAAGGTATTTAAAAGACATGTAGATGTGGTGCTTAGGGACATGGTTTAGTGGTAGACTTGGTAGTACTAGGTTAACGGTTGTACTTGATGACCTTAAAGGTCTTTCTTTTCCAACCTAAACAATTCTATGATTCTATGATTCTGTTTCAGCAGTCTAATGTAGTAATTGGGCAGGAGGCGAATCCTTACCTGAGGCTCATTTGACAAGTCCATTTTTTTCCCAGATTCCTTCCTATGTATAAATCTCAAGTTAGAAAAAAATATATTTTAAGAGACCCTTATGGTGTCTATTTATAGTGCTATCAGGCTTGGGCTGGGAACACGCTCAGTTCAGCTGCCCTTCTGCCCACAAGATTACAGTTCTCCTGGGCACCAGAGACTCTGCCCAGCCTTTGCTTTTCTTTGCATTGCTGCTTCACCTGGCTCTTTTGCTCTTCAGAGCTGTGAGCATTCACAAAGTGTAGGGACATGCACTACGAAAGGTCCCCACAATGCTTATCATGTCATACACTAAGGAGAACTTAAATTTAGTTTCCACAATGGAAAGTGCTGGTCGTGGCATCTAAGACTGGCTATGATGTTAATACTCTGTTATCTATTATGGACACAACAAAAACTTGCAAAAAATTACCAATCAATCAATCAATCAGACCTGTGTGCAGTCTTTTCATTGTAAGTGTCTGATAGCACCTGCTGAACAGAGCCTGGTTAATATTTCCTGAATCTCAAAAGTAATGTTTGAGACCATCCACTTTAAATGTGACATCAGAAAAAGACTTTAGCTTCATACTATAATTGAATGGCGTTTACCTTTCCAGTCATTACTGGTTTTGTTTAGACAGGGGGAAGTGGGCACCTGTGACTCTGATGCATATTGGGTACTGAATGGCAACTTCCACGTGGACGTCATTTACTTCAGAAATCGTATTTCATCATCGATTGTCCAAAGAACATAAAGAAGACTGTAAGGCTGTCAAATTCATCTTGAGGCTGTAGTATTGGCCAGGAGATACAGAAAAACAAAGAAAAAAATGCCTTCAGAAAAAAAATATGCTCCTGTGCACTGTTCCTTCAGCTACCATTTTTGCCTGCTATACTGCATTTTTGATTTGTTTTCAGAGTGCCTAAACCAGCAGTTTTCAGAATCCTGCTTATAGCTTCCCAGATTGTACTGCAGTGCACATAACAAAGATTGAATATTTGCTACTGGAATAAAAGTTACCTAATCAGGTGGCTAGGATACAGATTCACAAATCAGAGAAACTCATCTCAGTTCTTCCTTTAGCTAATGATCTACTGTGCGCCTTCTGTGGCTGTGCCAATTTCTCAGATATAGAGGAGGGAGAGCAGGACATGTTTTTCATCATAAAGCAAAGAGCTGCTCAGGTGAAAAATATTTTGAAATCTTACTGTGATTTAATTATATTTTAATTTCCTATGATAAAGAACAATGATATCTCTAAATTAAAAGTGAAATATTATTGAGACATATAGAAGTGGAATTATATTTTTACAAGGTCAAACCAGAACTTATTTGAATGCCTCTGGACTTCGGTATTGAGCTTTTTCAAATAAAAGAAATAATTCTACCATTTTCAGTTGCGTATTTAACCTTCGTAACCCATTGAGTAACGACTGAAGCGACTGAAGAGTAATACATCATACTTATTTGCAAACTATCTTTTATTTGTTTATTGCAAGGAATGCAAAGATTGAGAATTAGAACTGTAAATAAAGTTTTATTTATCGTGTTTGTCAATCACACACACGCATATGCACACTGGCCTTTTTTAATTTCTGGTGTTCTGAGTAACCACAAGCAACAAACAGTTTGGAAAATCAGAGAAAGGTAAACATACAAACCAAGATAAAATTGTAATTTTTGCATCTTTTATAATTATTTAACCACTCCAGAATAATTCCTTTAGATGTTATTCTCCTCACATCCTCAGAGAGTGCAACACGGTTTTTCTGCTTACAGGCATAAACCCAACCGTTGTTGTTCTTTTTATTCTGTATAAGGGAGATGAGTTAATATTTCTTCCAGATGGAGGATTCTGCATCGTATGTGGAAAGTTGTCAAGAACGATCAAATCAAACAGCGATGTAATATGTATAACATACCCCACTTGAAAAATAGAAGAGAAAATTTTTGCTATATTCTTATTCTTTTTTAATCAAAAGCTAGTTGAGAGTTTCTAACTGCTCGTGTTTTTCAAATGATTGATTTCTCGCTGAAGTGGCCAAACAATGAAAATATTGCAAATTGATCCAATCTCCTCAGTATTTTATGCCTCTGAAAAATGAAATGTGATTTGCTTTCAGACACTTTTCATAACTTGATTAATAGAACTGAGTCAGATTTGGATCAATAGTTGCTCTCTCTCAAAGGACTGTTTACTCCCCACCTTTGATTGTACGACTTTATGAAGCAAGGGCAAGCATCATCATTGCTGCCTGTTCCTGGTGACATAAATCTATCCACCTTTATCACTGGCCAGAATTAGGGACCAAACATACCTATAGCATCGTTAATGCAGCACTGACCTGCTGACAGAACAAATGAGTTTGAGTCATTGTGTCCAATAATTTTTAAGTATTTGATATAAAATTGGCAGCTTCAGTGAGGGTTTTCAAGGCCAGATATTGCAGCATACAAGGAAGCACACCCATCTACCTCCTTCAATTCTTTTCTCACTCACCATTAACCCTACAGCACAAATTGAGGCCAGCTCCAAATTATCTGCCATGTGAATTGTGCCAAGTGAACCCAAACTGCCTTGTCAGTTCATAAAATTTTCATTCATTCCCGACTGGGACTGTAAAATATGAATGTTTGTTTATAATGTTGATAACGTACCCTTTTCATTCTCTTACATACATATTAAGGAAATAGTTATACACTCACTTACAAGTACAGCTATGTGACAAACCATAGCTCTAAAAAAAAATTGGCTTCTCCATCTCCCTCTGCTGGAAGCCCATTTGACACTACAATCATCTGTCTAATCCAAGTGATAACCATTACAAAAATGTTTCAAGTTTTCACCCTGCCTTAAATTCCTACCCTCTCCCTTCTTATCCATCTCCCATGTGGGAAATTTAAGTTCCTCAACATTACTTTCTCCTGGCATTCGCTATTTCGTATTGGACAAGTATTTGTGGTAGGATCGATGCAATGCAATTCAGAGCTAAAACGCTAATGGAACGAAGAGCTTTGGAGTCTCCCATAATATCCGCTGCAGTAGTTTAGAGAACTGGAGAGTGCTGAGATATACAGCTGTAAACACAGAGAACCTTAATGCATAGAAGAGTATTTTAGGACACATTTTAGAAATTTTGCATGTATTACTCTTGGTTTTTCTTTCTCCTTTTGATTTGCAGACAAGGATTCATGCAAATCTTTTCACTTACAGAGATTAAAATAATGACCTCCCAAAATGCTGTTAACATATTCTGAAAAATATTTAAAATGTAAGTTTTAAGTAGAAAATAATATGCACACATATCTATCTGTACTGGATGTGTTTATATGTGTGTAGATTAGATAGCGTCATGACATAATACATAGATTTATTTGCAAGATTTGGGATGAACGTGTCATCTTCACAGAGTCCAAACAACTGCTAATAAAATGTTCAGAATGCCTCATGCTAAGGAGCCTTAATAGAGAAGAGCTGGGACGAGTTTGCCTTGTAGCCCCAGCCGTGTGACATGAACAAGAATGGCACAATGACAGACACTGCAATTTGAGTTAGACCTATACCCATCACTTTTAACAAGAATGAACATAGTGTGCTTTGTGAGGTGCTAAACTGTTGGCATCTGATTTACACAATTCAACAACCTGCCATTTGTCTTTAAATCAGAGTAAGGTCCCACTCTAGATGAACCCAGTACTCACCACATGAGTGATAACAGGGGTACTTACATGCTACTCTTAAAAATGTGTTATATATTCTAGTGGTGTTACTCCTGGATCATCTCAAATACAAGCTGCTTGCTCCTGCAATTATCAAATAATGTCTCTGTATTGGAGGTAAAGAACTGAGGAAGGGCTGTATCCTGTTTGAATACAACAAAAAATCATATTTAACAACTACTGTTTTCTGTTGCCTCTGATAAAGGCTATTTTAGTCACAACTAAAGAAGGATTGGGTTTTTTAATCAGGTAGGAATGAGAACCAGTTTGTTTAAGAACTTTGAATATACTTGAAATTAAATGTCATGCTATAGAACAGCCTATACTAGGAGTAACAGTCGTGTAGCAGTTATAAGAGTCTGAATCTCTCCAACTTTTCTATTTAAAGTGATGAGAGAGAAAGGTAAAGGCAGATACTGGACATGCTGAGTTCAAACGTATGGCCCACTGTCATTGCAAGAACGAAATTTAGATCCCAGTCAGACAGCAGATGCCTGAGCAGCAGAGAAACTCTGAAGAGGTGTAATGGTTGGTTGGAAAAAATAAAACACTTTTCTATGGGAAAGGGCAACGTGGCTACAGCTGTCAGAGATGCCCTTTCAATGAACTGATGAAGAGCTCTATGTTCTTCAGTTTCAGTAAGCGCAGTAGGATCGTGCTTAAAGAATCCCCCTATGTGTCACAGGCACATTTACATACAATGTCAAAACCCCAGTCCACTGGCCTTCATTCAGATGTAGTAGACTCCTTTGTGTTCTATAAAGAGGTTCCGTCTTAGGCAAAATCAGTCATGGTCTCACCCCAAGAGTCTTCCAGCCACAGTGCTGTGAGATGCAGGGACTTGGGATTTAGATGAAGCCACTGTTCCCAAAATCCCTTTACTGAAAGTTTGGGACTTTCTTTCAAAGTAGTAAGAAAATTGATCATGAGGCATCCCTGATCACAGAGAATTTTGTGAAGGTACTGTCTTGGATTGTGTGTACTGACTTGAACTGTCTGTAAGAATGGTAAGATGACCTGTAATTTCAGTGATAGACAGGTAGACTGAAGAAAACTGGACAAGAACATCATGCCCCAGATACAGAGCTTTGCTGCTTTTCAACAAAGGTGAAATGTCCTGCTACTTCCCTTCTTGCTTGTATAATTAGCATTGCCTGCCATTGCCTGGATTTGAAAGGAAGGGCTGGCACACTTTCCAGGCAGCCCACCTCTCTCAAGAACCGGTGGTGGCTCTTTGGGGGACAAGAAACTCAAATTTATGAGAGTGAACAAATCCATACACTATACTCCACACTTGAGGCATCTGTTGCAGCTTTGAAAGCGTACTTCCTCCAGCTACTTAAAAGTTCATGCTGCTACAAGAGGGAATACAGTCAGGCAGAGGACTGTTGAAAGTGGTTGACACTGAGAGTGTGCCTGTAGGTCATCCAGAGGGAATCCATTTTCTGAGGGAAAAGAGTCCTTGATGTGAGTTTCCTTCTTTCTGAGATGAGGAGGGCTGGTTGTCTAGATCCTATGCTAGAAGAGAAGGCAATTGCTGCAGAAGTTGAAAGTGGTGAGAAGAGTGCCCGGAAAAGTGTCAAGGAAGGTGAATAAGTAGCACCAAAGAAACCAGACTGCAGTCTGTCTCCATGAGTTGCAATGTCCAACACCTCAGTCTCTGAAATAGTTGATTCCAATGTAGAAAGATACCTAGCAAATTAGGTATTGAAAAGGAATGATAATGAAGATTGATACTGTGGGGAGAGAGAAGACTGTATCCTTCAGCATGTCTCCACAGCTATTATGTAGCATATGAAGGTATGAGAGGCTGGTAAGTACAAACAAGTGGCCTCCACCAGCAGTGAAGTCTAGCTGAATCTTGGTATCTCAAGACTGTATTGATATGCTGTCATGGAGGATGACTGGCTTCTGAACTGACCACACACAAAGATAAACATAGTGTGCACTGTTGCTTATGCTTAGTTGTTCTGGATATTTCTAGAGATCAAATGGTAGCCTTTGACTTCTTGCACCACTCAGAGTCCCATATTTTCTGGGACTGAAGATCTCCAGGCTCTCAAGAAGATCCTCCACTGCCTGCTGCACTTCTCTTGGCAATGCCTATGCATACATTTTACCAAAACTGAAGAAACAAGGCATTGCACGTCTGTGACCACAGCATCAAGTTTCACTTGTGAAACACTCATGAAGGTGACAGCTTGAATAAGGAAAAGATCAAGAGCTCTACCTTAAGACAGATCATCAACAACTGTTGTCATTTAGACGAAGAAGGGATGTTTATAAAGGGTGGAAAGAACTCCGTACTTGGTGGTTCTAAATAAAAATGCTAAGTACAACCTTTTACTTGCTGTCTCATCTCTCCCTTCAGACTTCTCATATAAGAATTATTGGACATCTGAGCCTTTCCCAAGGCTCCTGCTGTCACTTACAAGTCCAGGATAAAGTGAATTTAAAAGAAATCCAATTTCAAATGCAGAGTGCTGCTATCACTGACTCACTTTTTGATTTAGGTGTTACACAAAGTCCTCCAGATCAAGGAAACTGTTTCTGTCATATTTGCATTGACTGATTTGCATTGACTTGAAATAGTGCACGTTGATATAAAACAAATGTTACACCACACTTGAGTCCTAGCACAGGGCAATCTGAGGGGAGTCCTACTATTTTATCTCATTAGAGTCAAGAAACCTCTATAATTTTGTACCTTGGATGAAGCTGCAAAGAATCCCATTCCTATCAAGGCAGAGAAATGATAAGAAGGTCTGTTGTAGGAAGGTGGCCCTAAGCGAGAATGTGCACTTGCAGGGTCTGCTCTGTCTTGGGTGCTGAGAAAATGTGACCTGTGACTTCAGCAGTCTGCCCACGCTGTCTGCCAAACAGGCTGCAAGAGGAGACGCTGATAGAAAGGACAGTGCGGAGAAGAGGAAGGTATACATCACACAGCCACCATGCCATAAACCATCTCAAAGGAACTTGACACTCATCACAGTACTTTGAGGTTTGTTTTTTTTTTGTGCAAGGTTTGGAGTTGGAGTGAGATAGCCTGGGCATGAGGAGCAGTCTGTATGGTCTTTCAGGGGCTGGAGAGGCTCTGGGACAGAGCCTGGCCTAAGGTAAGACCGAGTTTGCCTACCTGACTGCTGCCTCAGAGGCAAACACAGGACTGTGGAAGAGTCCCTTTGGTAAAGTATCTTTCAGCCGTTTGACAGCCAGGTCTTGTTCTGGCAGGCAGGAGAAGTTGAGAATAAAATTGGTGGCTTTGAAAAAAAAAATTAAAAAAGATCAATCTAGATTCTTTTGAGAGATATAAAGTCCTCATTCAGTGCTTGCTGATAAGTCTCCGGGCTGAGGAAATGCCTGAGAAGTGCCCTGAAGTCCAGAGAAGGAGATATTTTGATGGGTGAAACAGAAGCTGTGTATTTTCCATTCTCTTTCATTTTCATCATATGCTAGAGACCAGCCATACCAGTTTGGAGGCACTGATAAGGAAAGGGAGCTCACTCAAACTCTTTATATGGTCCAAAGACAAAGAGAGATCTCATATCATGAGGGTGTCAATAGTGATGGAGAAGCCACTTTCCTGGGCTGCTTTGCAAGTGATTGATGCCTCTTTCCTAGCCCTGGAGTGAAGATTGGTTGAATTTCTGCAGTGTTGGGTCCCTCTTGTTTCTCTGTAAGCCAGTGCTGAAGTT
Organism: Steatornis caripensis; assembly: GCA_013398225.1. Lineage (NCBI taxonomy): Eukaryota > Metazoa > Chordata > Aves > Caprimulgiformes > Steatornithidae > Steatornis > Steatornis caripensis. The sequence goes on along the minus strand of VZSC01013707.1, from coordinate 120,860 downwards.
TCAGGAAATCATATGCTTCCCATGGACGTGTTTTTCTCTGAGACAATATAGTCGTATATAGCGTATCTGCCAGAAAGGGAAATCTCTCTCCTGTAATCTGAACTCTACTGTATGTTTCTAAGGAGCACACAAACAAGGAAAAAAGTTCAATTGTTAAATGAAAGAAAGTAAGGTTGAAAACAAGCTCAGAAAAGAGTAAGGTCTGTGTGAGGGCAGGATGCAAAAAAAAAACCAACCAAAAAAAACCCAAAGGAAAGAAGCCTCATTTGGCTGATAGATAGGCAGTGACGAGTGTGCTCATCTCTTGCAATTATCATGCAACTAAGCAGGAGGTCCATCAGTATGGATGTTCTTAGGGCTAAAAATCTTGTCTTCCATGTTTGACTATATGCACACCACAGTTTGCATGCTCATATGGACAATCACTTGAAGGGAAAACACAATCTGCTAAAATGCCTATCCGCTAGACAAAATGTGCATGATTAGTTCCATATGGCTTTTCTTTCTGAAACAGTAGAGCTCTGAAGAGAGGAAAGATTTCAAACAGAGGTGACGATGTATTTCAAAATCCCAGTTCAATAATGCACTTTTGGGAGAAACTGACCTTCAGTGGGATTTAAACACACATCTGCGTGCTTTGCTGAATAGAGATGTCCTTAAACATCTGCTTAAAAACATGGACATGCTAAGATGTGATCATCTTTGGGTGGGCTCTGAATCAACTCCCAAGTGATTTGCTGAATGAGGATTCAAAAGCCGATACCTGCAGTCTACAGGAAAAACAGGATCTGTTTTCTAATGTAACATTTTCCTTTACTGCTGAGCTGCATTATGAAGTAGAAAAGTGCTAATGCTGTTCCTCCTCACACAGTCACATTTAGGAGATAGATACACTACTTAATGCAAGGAGATGCCTGGTCTTATGTGTGCACAGTCTTACAGGTACAGGGGAGAGAGTCCTTTAGAAGACAAATCAGAAAATCGAGATGTTGCACTGCATTTTAATGTAACTCAGTGCTGTGACTTTAAAACAGCCCCTGACCTTTACTTCCAGCTTTGAAAAGCTTTTGGGTGAGCTTTCTTCCCCCCACACGGTGCAAAGGAAATGAGGCAGGCTAGTCTCGTAATTTAGATGTCTAAATTTCTTGCCTAAATTTAAGTGCTGTGAGTAAGCAACATAAATAACTCTTGTCACACAGAATATTTTAGGGGCTATGGTCTCTAAAATAACTGTCACGAATGCAAGAAAGAACACAAAGCAGTCTTTCCACCAATGCTGTTTGCTTCCAGCAGTCGAGAGTACTTTAGCAGGTGTTCAGCAACGGGCTGGAGGAGTTGCAATGTACAGGAGGTGGTATCCCTGTTGCCAGCACCCGTCCTGCCACTGCCATCTGCAAGGGTGACACAGCATGGTGACAGTCGCTTTCCATTGAAGACAGGAATATCAGGCATCCAAGTGGGAGTGCCAAAAAGCCAAACCGTTGAGCACAGGGGAGTTTTGAACTAGTCGATCAGAAACACCGAGTCAGCCGTGTGTCTGCAACCTTGTCTTTGATGTTTCCCCAGAGAAACAGAGGTTCAGAGCCCTGAAAGCACTGTCTGTGGTGTCTTGTCCGCACTCTTCCACAGCCAGGGATGAGGAAACGTGCCCAGGAGGCGAGAGTGAAATCCCAGACCAGCATCACCCTTGCAGGCATTTGAACCATTGGCTTTGCATTACAGGAAAATACGTTAGCTGCCAGCTTATGGGGCATTTTGTACACAGGTGATCCGCATCTCTCTGAGCCTGGACTCAGGCTGCCCTGAAGTCAAAAGTGCTGAATTTGTGAGAATAGACGGCAAGCGTCCCCATGGGGAATGGGTATGTGCTTTTAGCATTGGGAGGGGTGCTCTGTGGTTCCTCAGGCTGCTAAGAAAATTGAAGCATAGTGCTCATAAAACAGAGAAAATGCTCTAGAGTAGGAGCCAGAGTCCTACCCTCAGGACACACACATCCCACTGAGCTCCAGCTCATGGCTGCTTTCTGCTGGTGCCGTGGCCCTTCCATTCTCAGATGTACAATGGCCCAAGGGTAATGGGGACCATTCCCACCCCAAATATACAGTGCCTGATGTTTAGGGCATTTTTTGAAGCTCAGGGAGGTGGAGGCTCAAACTTCCACGGGATTAGATATGTGTAGGATGCAGGTTTTACACTTCCTGTGCCATGCTCTAGGTTATTGGACAGAAGTAGGGCATCATGTTTTGTAATAAAGTCATCTTATTTGAACTCCAGGATAGTTCAGGCTTGTGAAACGAGTTCTGAAGAGCAGGTCAGGCCCCAAACAGTCTCATAAATTAAGTATGCACCTCACTGGTCAGCTCTGCGAAGCCAAGACCATGTATAGCGTGCCTGTTGACACTGCAGTAGGCTATCAGGGAAGATTTTCTCTGAGGATGTAGGTGTCTCGTGCATAAAACAAGGGAGACAATGTTTCCCTCAGCTAGTCACAGCAGGGTGGGACAAGATCTTACCTCGATTCCTTCTCCTCTGGGAGATTTGCAGGCTGTGCCCCCTCCTCCACCCCAACATAATTGCTGGTAGCGCAGGCTGCATGTGAAGTCCTAGCTGAATGCAGTTTTATTTACGAACTTCTATTTCATATACAGAAATAAATGGCCCGTAACCAGAAGTTGAACCACTGCCACTTTTCCTCTCCCTGAGGCAGAGAAGGGAACTCCCTGCCAGCTTCCTGCGTGCCAGCAGACACCTCCAGCCGTCAAGGAGAGCTTTTTGCAATGTACGTTTTGGATATAGACCCTTAAATTCTTCCTAAGCACCACTTTGCATGCATAAATCTCTTTTTTAGAGCTGAGAATTAATCCATATGCCTCGCTTTGTCATCTGCAAAATGGAGAATTTCCTTACCTGACAAGAAAAGTGAGAGGATAAATATTTCAGAGACCATGAAGTGCTCAGACAACTCTCTCAGTGCTAGTGACAAAAGTACCTTGGCTAGACAGGAAAAAGCTGCTTTAAAATTCCCAGAAGAAAAGCACAGAATAGAGATGAGATATAACAATGTGGGAGGCAATTGCAGCAATCTGTGTGATCGATGGCATCATTCACAGCACAGCAAAATGGATCTGCGTGCAGACTTTCATCCCTAGTACAACATCTTCACTTCTGACACGCGCTTCGTCCGTGTGCTATGCCACGAAATAACGTTGTTCATCCTCCTGCTTTTTAACCACTGTTTGCTACAGCAAGTGCCACAGAAAGACAATTGGGAAGAAGAGTTATGCTGTATTCAGACCGCTTATTATTTGGATGTCACAGATCAATCTTTGCGGTTCTGGTAGGGACCTAGCCCTGGAGATGTTTTCTACAGAAATGCAGAAACAGAAGATCTAGTGGGAAATCGACTTGTTTGACTAAATATTTACCGTGCTGAGGTCTCTGAACACTTTCTCTCAGGCAGGGCATCACCTGGCTGTCAGCTCAGGCCGGTGAAATGCTCTGACACTGAGGGAGAGGAGTTGGCAGCTCCGGCCCCTTTAGCTGCTGTTTCCAGCCTGGCCCCACGAGAGGGCAATGCAGGAACAACCATGGCATTTCCCTGCCTAATAAAAAAATGCAAAACCGGAGCAGGCTCTTGATCGAAGAATTTCATTCTACAATATATGCATGGTATTTAGAGAAAGAGCATTTAGTCTTTTAAAGTGTTGCTATTTTGCTTATAGCAGTAACATATAATCAGTATGCATTAAATTTCTTTCATCTCACGGAAACTAGTATGACCCTCCGCTGCTATCCAATCTAGGACAACTAAACATCAGAAGAAAACTTGGGGTTTTTTCATGTCTCAGACACTCTATAAGACAACTAAACTGGAGGCTCAGTGCTACAACTTATCCTCGGGGGGTAGCCTGTTCATCAGTCATTTTAATAGGACTAAGACTGTGAATAAAATTCTGTAGGTCCATGTCCTCGCTTTCATTGACCCTTATACAATTAAATACCTTATTTCGTATCTCGTCCTTGGGTCTGTAACCTCCCTTGCTTAGCTGACAAATTTCTGTATCACTTCCTAACCTGGTTGATCCAAATGTGCTTTTCAAAAGCGCCACTGACAGCAAATCACTGCTCCTACTGCAGTCTGTAAAAGGTTTATCTTCCACTTGACTGGGAACTGCTAACCATATGCTAAACATTTTTTATAATGCCATCCAGAAATATTTTTTCCCCATATTTCATATTCTGTCTTATATTTCAAAAGGACGTGCATATTTTGCAGCTATCTTATCAGATGCAGCTGAAGTATTTTTCTTCTGAGTGATTCGGTTCTAGATGAGTGATTTGTCTTTGCTTTGCGTTACACAGAAGTTAGTTGCCAGCTCCAGGCTCTGGCAGTGATTTGCAGTGTCACCAGCTATTGGAAAGGAGAACATAGAGCCATTAACCAGATGTTTAGAGGTAAATGAGAGATGAACCACACCAGAAATGCTATGACTAATGCTGTTGGAATGTGGAAAAGCATTCTCACAAGCAACTGCCTGAAATGAACAAATAAGTAAGGTGAGATAAAGGACCGTACAGGCTATCTACGACTGCACTATTTGCAGCAGGATGAGCGGCAGATGCTAAGGACAGGAAGGCAGGGAGGATGCTGCAGGGACGCTTGGCAGGACCCACTCCTCCAGAGCAAGCCGTCCGGTCAGCCTGCAGCTGAGCACACCGGCGAGGGCAGGTGGCAACACAGACCGGGGTGCAGGTTGTGCCAGGCCCACGGCCACAAAAGGGTCAACATCTTCAGCATGGCATAGCCATTACTATGTCTGCTTCTCCCACATATCATGTTATTTAATTGCTGTAAACCATCGGGTGACTCTGTGGAATGGAGGAAGTAACGAGTTTTATTAGTCACTGTTTGTGAAATCGTTGCTCCTGTACGTGGTCCCCAGCACTCATCGCGTTAAGACACATGCAGTAGGCCATCATTATTCGTGAGGGTGTGCTGCCACCCTCCGAGGGCAGGAGTGAAGATGGTGGAAAGCACAGAGTCATTTATGCCGCAGAGACTGTGGCGGTGTGGAGGGGGCCGGTCTCAGCAGGTCGGAGAGAAACTCTGCGCTTGGAGAATTGCCTGGATGAAGCAAGTATTTTTGCATAGATGAGAACAGGTCAGCCTCTAATGAACCTGTGCCCTGCTACGAGAAGCGGCTGTGTCACCATCATGAAAAATTAAAAATTAAATTACTCTCATTTTTGTTTTGTCTTTCCTTTGGACACTGCGGGCAGGCAGGGAGCACTGTTGCCTCTGCACTTCTGCTGCCCACAGCTCTTCTGCTGGCCTGGAGAGGCACCGCACGCTTACAGAAAAGTCTGATTTGGTGTCTTTCCCCACAAAATGTCTTCAAAAGAGTTCTTTACTAAGTCTATACTTTCCAAAGATGCCAGGAAGCTCTTACTCAGAAGAAAGCTCCTGGGATGCCCAGCCTGGACCCTGGGAGCAGCACAGCACGAAGCTGGAGCGATACACCCTAATGCAGGGGATACTCAGCCGCTGCGGCTGGCTGCGCACACTGAACACAGATGGGAAAAGAGAGGAAGGGAAGGGCAAAGAGAGAGAAAATATTTCTGATAAAAGCATGCTTAGCAGATTAAGGCGTGAGTAAAAATAGCAGTGCTACAGGACTGCGCCCAGGTGTGCCACAGAAGCAAAGGGCACACCAAGGCTGGGCTGGGAGGCTGCTGTCCTTCTGTCTGCCCCGTCATGCCTGTGCGGAGTAGGCAGAAGGCAACAGGTAGCACCGAAAGGAGGATCCTGCTGGTTATGGGGATTAAACCATCGCCTGGGCCAAGGCTGGGGCACCCTGGGGCTCTGCAGCCCCTGACCTGGGCCTGCTCCGGTGGGGAAAGCTGGTGAGGAAAAGACCCCGCTCCTCAGCGTCACCTGCTGGCGTGCCAATCTTGGCCTGGGAGCTGCCCCATATCCCCGGCTGTGCCTGGCAGTCCCCGGGGTCCATGGTGGTCCCCAGTCACCATCTCCATCCCGGCTCTGCCCAGGGCTGCTGGGGGAGGTCCCTGCCCTGCTGCCGGCTCTCGCTATGCCAGGACAGCCTGAAGACCAGTACGAAACTTTATAGGTTCATTCCTTTTCTTGAAAATAGTGGCCTTCTCCAGGCTAGATTTTACCAACTTTTCACTGTAGTTTCACAATAGCAAACTGCTGGCTGGAAAATTTCCTTCACATCAACAAGTTTTGCTTAATGGAAAAGGACCTTACTATTGGGGAAAGCTATTTTTCCAGCCCACAGAACCAAATGCCAGCCAGGAAAGGAAAAAAAAAAAAGATAAAAAGGGGAAAAAAGATGGAAACTATAAAAAGCTTTACAACTTTTTAAATGTGAAGTTTTATTTGTGTTATATATTAGACCATAAATTGCAATAGGCTTTTAAGCTGAAATAAATTGAGTAGACTTTAAAGAAATTTTATGTGAGACACATGTAAATAGAGCTACACATTTTATTAAAGCATCATAAAGAAGGAAATATGGATTTAGTGTGACAATGTATCTATGTAACCAATTCATAAATCTCCAGTTAAATTGTACACTATGAGGGATGTGCATGTGTAGAGGTTGGACTCTGGATAATTCCCACCATTTAACTGGAGAAAAACAAAGAGAAAACCAAAAAGCTCAGCCACTTCCAAAGTCACATCCCACCCATGCACAGGACAAACGGCTGTGCAAAGCCACTCAAACGTGCTGGTTGCAAAGCATAACCAAACAGGATCAGCTTCTGATTTAAGAAGCAGATAAGATTAAAACGAAGCCAAGCTCAAAATTTAACCCAAATAAAGAACTTTACAGGACAGGGCTGGTTCTGCCTTGCAGCAGGGGACAGGAGCAGACAACTCCTCCAGCATCTCCCAGGCCTGTGCTCACAGCAGCAGCCTGTGTGGATGGTGCCCGGCCAAGATTGCAACTTTCTCGCTTTATAAAAGTTTGTTGCACCACAAATGGTGCAGATACACTACTTCTAGCTGAATTATATTAGCCTGTAGCTAAAATACACTTCTTTAAATCAGCTAGCTTTCAAGGTGTCTCTTTACATACGCTCTTCCTGCCACCTAGTTAAGTAAATACATGTTCTTAATAGCTAAACATAAGCAAAGATGTTCATATTTTTATCTCTTACTTGATTGTCACCTTTCCTACGAGATTTGCAATAAATATTCTACAGCATCCAGATGAATGGCTTGTTACAGAACTGAGGTATCATCCACTACTAATTAATCTGGCTGAATTGGCTCAGTATTAGGGGAATTTGTAGACTATTTAGAGCTCTTGCAGTCAAGTCCATGACAATTTTCTTTCCCCACAATTGTAACTGTTTCCATGAGTACCTGCATACTTATTTCTTGCTTGGGATGTTTACCTATTACACTGGGAAGGTTGGTAATTTCAGCTGAGACAGATCAGCAGAGCTAAGCTCAATGGAAGCCTGACCCCAGGTTCCATAACCAATAGATTAGATAATAGAAGTTTATTACTTTTCAGAAGAAATGACAAAACTAAATATTAACAGACAGACTGACTTTCCTGCGGGGTCACTGTTCATTAAATTTCCCCCTGCTTTTACAATCTGAGCCACTACAGTCATTTAGCTTTTAGCTCAAGTCCTTAAAGCGAGGATTGTTTCTTTATTACCTTGCGACCATTCTTCATTTTAATGGCATTTTCCAAGCTCTCATCTTAAAACTGGCAAACATGATAAAAACCGAAAACTGTGCCTTCTGCGGCTTAAACACAAACAAGCCCAGCTGCTTCCAACCGTCTTGTTTAAAATCTGTGGACACCAACCTGTGCCAGGCAGGTAACTAGGTGCCTAATGGACAGCTGATGAAAACCTCCCACGCAGAAGTTGTTGGTACATACACAGCAATCATCTATAAAGGTCTGACTCTGCCAGGCAGCAGGCTGTGGGGGAGGCTGTAGAAAAGTGTGTACTTGCCCCGTGTTGGCTGGCCAAGGAACCAGGTCGAGGAACTGGACATGTGTAGTTGAACTGAGGAGGACATGTCAGAGAAGGGTTATGCCACTGGGAGTGTGCACAGATGCCCTGAGGTGATCACAGTGCTGTAGCTGGACCAGAATCTGGAGGCTTCAGCAATGCTGACATCTTTTGTCATCTTCTTTATTCCCCCAGAAGGTCAGTACATGGACTCGGAACAGAAGCCATTACAGAAGGTCATCCAGGTACATTACAGAGGACTGTCGTGGGACACACAGAAAACAGTAAGAAACTGTGCAGAAACTCCCTGCAAGAGAACCCACCCAACAAAGAAGAAAGATGTTTTCTTCTTTCTTACTAGGTAGATATACCGTAACATTTATAACCTTGCCACGAAAGTAATTAAAATAAAGATTTATTACCCATCTTAATCACATTCTGTATCTACTGATTTCAATAGCTACAAGGAGAGTATTTTGTGGTCCCTTCTTTAAGGTCACGGGATATTTAAAAATACAAGGGCCACAACAGTGAATGTTTGAAGAACGGTCAGAATAAGAGACCCCTCTTACCTCACAGCACGGATTTCCCAAGGCAAACACCTTTCCTGCATACACAGTGATCTAGTTGCCTCATTTTCTGTTAACACAGGGCTTAGCTACTGGATTTTACATTGTTTTAATGGAAGATTGAACAAAACCTTTGTTTCATGCTTGCCTCCTGCTAATAGATTGTGACCTTTGAACTGCGTTCCCTATCCCTGACTGATGGTGGAGCAATGCAACTTGACCACCTTCCTTCCTGGCCACTGCAAAAATGAAAAGGTGCTAAAAACAATAGACAAGATAGGAAGAAGCAAACATCTGTTGAATCAGTGTTCTAGGACTTCAGGATATTTTTTAGAGCCCTTAACCCAGCAGACTGAAACACCTAAGCATGCCTAAACCAAGAAACACTTGGGAGAACTTTGCAGCGGAGAAACAGTGGAGGAAGGAGGATGTGTAACACCCTAGGCNCACTGCAAAAATGAAAAGGTGCTAAAAACAATAGACAAGATAGGAAGAAGCAAACATCTGTTGAATCAGTGTTCTAGGACTTCAGGATATTTTTTAGAGCCCTTAACCCAGCAGACTGAAACACCTAAGCATGCCTAAACCAAGAAACACTTGGGAGAACTTTGCAGCGGAGAAACAGTGGAGGAAGGAGGATGTGTAACATCCTAGGCTGTTCCTAACATTACAAGCTCCAATTGTTTTTCTTTTCTAAATCCAGATTTATTGTTCCGGGCCAAAACGTTCTTTGTTTTTCCACTATGGAACAGATGGCATAAATGTGCCCTGCAATTTTATTGCCACGTTACAATTTAATCGTGTCGTGCTCAAACCAATAGGTTCATTCGGTCTACAATAAAACTTTCATTCTGCTGCACTGCCTATGGATGCACTGAATAAAATGGCAGTTTAAAAAGTTTGAAGTTGCTAAATCAATATTTCATTATTTGTCTCATACTAGTTTTATTAGCGGTAGAAACAAAGCTCAACAACAGATAAAACCTTGAAATAGTTGCTTGGAAAGATGTAATGAGAATGGACTTGTGCACAACCACTGCGTTTTTAATCTTTTCATTTAATACAAGCTTAATACATCTTTTCCGACATCATGAGACTAGACAAAATTGCTCAACTCTGTTCTTTGTAAGGTTAGTCAAACTACCATCTGAAAGAATATTTCTCAAGGTTATACACAAGTGAAAGAAAACTGTTGTAAATTTACCTTGGCACAGGCCAGAATAAAAAAGAAAGCCTAATATGTGAAGAGATGTTCTAAAGAGCGTTCAGTTCAAAAGGAACATGACTAAAGGGAAAATACCCGAAATAAAGCAAGATTTAACTCTCCATAGTTCTTTGTCAGTTCTTTTCAACCACAGCAAAAGTCAATCATTTAACGCATTTAATCATTTAAGGCCAGAGGCAGGTACAGGAACTTGCTACTCTAACCTCAGAGGGACTCTCCTGCCCAGAGCAGAGTGGAGTTGACACCTGAATACATACGCATACGTAGAAATCCAACTTCAACCACTGCTGATTTCTTGAAGTGAAATACAGCATGCCGACATCTATTGTTGCTTCAGACAGACCCTTAACAGGGAAATGACAAGGAGACATATTGATGACAGAAATGATTTTCTTCTACAAGAAAAGCATTGCAAATCTCTTGGCTTTAGGGGGCAATTGTATCTACTTGCCCTGTAGAGTTGGCCTTACAGACACCACCAAAGATGGAGAGAGCTGACTTCAAAAATCCTAAGGAATGAAAATTGGACAATCCTTACACGTTTGCTGGGATAACCTGTGTTCCTGCCTGCCTCCCTCCCCACTGCCTCACTGCATGCCAACAAGCCTCCGATTAACCCTCTCCAGAGACTGACTCGTTCACACAGATACCATGAGTGCCTGCACTGGCAGATCCAGTTTAGCGGACCAGTATCTCTGACTGCCCTTGAGGGTGGTTGGTACTGTCTGACTGGCCCAGTATCCCCGTTTTGATGACCTCCCCGCTGTGGATTTGCTGAGTATCTTGACGTCAACTGCAGCATAAAGGCAGGCCAAGTCAAAGCAGAGAAGTGTGAGTTAACTTGATCCAAATATAGGCAACGAAGTTATAAAGATATCAGAGATATATGTACGTGAAGGGGTTTGGAGGACTTCTAACACTCCTATACTACTACTAGTGTAATTGCTTCAACCAACCTGGCCTCTTCCTCTTCTTTTTATCTCTTTATTTTTTATTAAGAAGAAGACTAGACCATTATTTAATTCTCTCACTTCCTTTAGATTTGGGACTAAAAGAGACCCTTTAAGATTTCCGAGTGCCCTTCCAAGAATTAGACTTGCAAAACCCACCCTGTAGCAGTCCATTAAAATTAATTAACTCACCTACCAGCAATTTAAATAACAAAGTGAAGAAAACAATTTGCATCAGGCACTGGACAACGATGACAGGAACATTCCCAAAGCACCCTCACATAATTTCTTTATATTACCTTCAAAGCTGTGTTAAAAAATGCAGCTTTTACAACATGCCCCCAAGAAATTAAAATTAAGGCCACATGAGTAAGAGAGAGGCGACTCTGCGGACCTGGAAAGCTTTTGATGCTCACCCAACCTCCTTTGCAGCACAAATCCAGCTAAGATGTTTCTACCTGTAGTTGCAGAGGTATAGCACAAGGAGGGAAGCGATCTCTCAAGTAGAGAGGTCCATGGCAGCTTAGGGGTTTGCAAAGCAGAACGGCTCCCTCAGGCCACTGGCCAGGGGGCACAGGTCTCACAGCCCTGCAGCTCCATGTCTCACTCGTAGCTGAGCAGCTCTTTCAGCATTAGCTTTGGTCATGCAGAGCACGTTGCCACAGGCTGGTGCTGAAGCAAAAAAGGCCTTTGAGGCCTACAGTGACAGCATTGGCTTCTCAGAGGCTTTACTTTACAGTCAAATGCAGGTAGCAGGCCAGGCAGAGTGGATGCTGCCACAGCAGCCTGTGCTCCAGGACCACGTCTCGTCGATGAGCTCTGCGGCAATGCTGGATGCCCTTTTTCGGGAGGGGGAAAGGATAGCATCTCTGCCATCTCTCTCACCCAGCAACGCCTCCATCACGTCTATGTTGAATGTTAGCCAGCCTCACATCAACATAGATAGTGGCAGTGATGGAGACATACAGTGTCATTGAAGCCTGAGGAGGCCACCTGAGAAAGTAGAGGGGAATGCCATAAGGAGAAGGGGGATAGCAGGATAGCATCTTCCAGCATCTCACCTGTGAAATCTTGTGGAAAAGGAGCATTTGTTTACAACAAACAACAGCAACCTCTTTAAAAGAAAGGATTATCGACGCGATGCCATTAGCAAGCCAATCATTTGTCGTCTTCACCAGCACAGAGGAGATCCCAGATGAAAGGCCCACAGGCTGCACCTGACTGTGAAAACCTGTGTCCAACAGCAAAATGAACTCGCGCAGGTCTCCCTCTATCATTTGCAAGCCCTGGCACAGAAGAGCTGCTGGGAAAGGGCAGGCCAGAGGGAAGTGAGTGTTTTGGTGACGTGGGGCAGTGCTACTCGGGTGCCCTGCGAGGGCATTTTGCATGTATCTTGCCCCTGAAACAGCAGTTTGAGAACGGGGCTTATACCTTTAGTGTCGCTCTTGTAGAAGCCTTTTCAGCAGTACGGCACAAAATTTGGTGTAGGGAGTACCGGTGAAGTGAGATGGTTTAGTCGGCCTCACGAAGATAAACACGTTTTTACACAGCAATCTCGAAATCTGTGGACAAATGAGCAATTCAAGGTGATCTTTTTTCAGCCAAGTTGCTAGGAGACATCACTGTACTCAATCATCTAACCATCAACTACTGCTGCTCAGGAATTTTTTTTATAAGCTCTTCTATACTGAAGAGTAATTCAGTGAAGCTAAAATTGCTCATGGGACCATGCCAGTTTTGATAAAAACAAGCAAGAAAATCTGCACTGGCAGAGACTTTTCAGGTTCCAGATGGAATTTGTGATCCAAAAAATATAATGGTAAGGTTGGTGTTACCAGTGTACAAAAAGCCCAAGAGGAGTGGCTCAAACCCCCACCCTACGATATTCCCTTAACGGAAAAATACTGGTCTGCTTTCCAACAACTCATAAGAAGCTAAATTATGTCTATGGCAAGTAGTTTAAATTTACTATACCCAGAAATCTGCATATACTACAGGAAATTTCAAGGGATTTTGAAGTTTGAAGACGAAGACTGCTAGCCTAGCCTAATGTGCAAAGCAGCCTAATGGCCTGCAGGGGAGGAAACCCAAGTTCAAACCCTTGCTCCAGCAAGGCAAGGACAGGGCAAGAACCAGCTTCCTCACGGGCTGGGGCCTTGCTGACAGCCCCAAGCCACTGAGTATTTTGGCGCTGGTATCGTGATTTTATGAACAGTCTTCAGGCTGTCAATGTTGTGCTCATGCAGAACAGTAAATGTTGAAATCAGAAAGCCTTGTGCAGGATAGAAAACCCTTTTTTAAACACGTCTCTTGCCAACAGGGGAGGCGGTAGTGTTTTCACAGAGCCAAGCTGCCTGTGTGGAAAGGCTGAAAGGTAACAAAAGTGGCAGCACAAACACGTAAGAAAAGGGAAACTGAGCTACAAGTAACATTTCATGAGGCTGAAAAAACTTATGGAAGAGAACACAACATTAGAAATTATTTCCAAACCTACATTTCTTCTAAAGAATCTGCACCATAAAAATATCAACTTCCATGCACTTCGATATAAGAGCATGTGAAAGATTTTAGGGAGGAACAGAACAAGGAGTTATCATTATTCAGCACTGTTATTAAACCAAATGGAAAAATCAGGAAGTTAAAGAGAAAAAAACCCCAAACACCCAGAAACAGAAAAACAAACCATCTAGCTTTTTACCATTACTAGATATATCTAACTAAACATGCTATACGTTGCTTCATTTTGCAAAAGTCATTAAACTGTTAAAAAAAATTCTGGNCAGAACAAGGAGTTATCATTATTCAGCACTGTTATTAAACCAAATGGAAAAATCAGGAAGTTAAAGAGAAAAAAAACCCCAAACACCCAGAAACAGAAAAACAAACCATCTAGCTTTTTACCATTACTAGATATATCTAACTAAACATGCTACACATTGCTTCATTTTGCAAAAGTCATTAAACCGTTAAAAAAAATTCTGACGCTCACACTGAGAGTAAAACAGGTACGTAAATGTTAATATGAATTCCTATAGCCAGTAACAACTCTACTTGGAGAATGGCTTCGGCTGCTGTGCCCAGCGCAGGCTCCATAGAGCAGCACGGGCTGTTCTGAGGGCGCGGGGGTGGAGAACAGAACCTTAAAACATTACAATACGCTTACTGTGGGCAAAACCCACAGAAGGACCAACATACTATTGACTGGGTTGTGCTAATTGTTGGGATGACAGACCTTCTTCCTGCCCACGTGTCTCGCTATGCCGGTAGACGGGCTGCTGCCCACAGAGCACAAGCAGCTGCACCGCACATCACTGGTCCCGTGCCAAACCCTCTCCAATGCAGCCGGACAGCCCGGTGCAGCAGAATCAGTCTTAGGTTTGGGGTCAGCATTTGGTTGCACAGAAGGCAGCTGTTTTCATGTTAAAGTTGGTATTTACCTTCAACCTTCCCCAGTCATCAGGTGCTTTCACAGAGGAATTTTCTTACTGCTGCCTACACTACTAGCAAATGAACGTGCAAATGTGCCCAGCCTTTATTATGCTTTTACTATCAATGCTGAAGTTGTACCTGAGTTGGAAACGATCCAAAACTCGGTTTCACATGGCTGTTGGATTGAAGAAGTACATTTAGAGACACCAACCTAATGATCAGGAACACAAGCCCACAAGATTGCATGTGAAAAGCGGATACTGAGGTATAAGTATCACTATTTGGAGACGCAGCAGATATCAGCGTGGAACTTTTTGGTTTTATTTAAAACTCTGATGAGGTGGGTACATGTGAAAAACCTAGTCTGACCAACTCTCATGCATGGGGTTTGCTTTCAGAAGGCAGATACATTTCATCTTTATCCACCTGTAAGGAAAAAAATACGGTTACAACAGAACCACAAACACAAAACCAGACAATACAAAAATGAAAAAAATAACAGAAATTCCAATAGTAAGTGGAAATAAATAACTTGTGCTAAGAAAGTTTAGGGATAGCAGACAGGGAAAAATTTTGAGCTGGTCACACTGTCCTAGCTATTCTCTGACAGTATCACTTTTCACAGAAAATCCTGGCAAGAGATGTTTTCTGCAGTGGTTTTAATCTTTGAAACGATCCACGTGTGGCGGCTGCATTAAGACCGGATGTTGAAAGGCCGAAGGTGGCAACAGCCTTTGCCTCACCGTGTGGCAGCAGACCGACGCCTGCACTTGGCCCCTCAGCTCTGTTTGTCCAGCACTGAAATACTGCATGCGGAGTGAGCAAGCCAGCAAGGTAATGGGGTGAGGAAGGAAAGTAGGCAAGCGTGGGTCCCAGATCCTCATATATACGGACCTCACCATATGCAGTCATTGACTAAACAACTCGGGTCCTCGTGCACAGCAAAGAGCAGGTGCTATGACACTGCCAGCAGCGACAGTTGAGTAAGAAAATAAAAGAAAAATCAAATTGGGAGCCTCTGACCTATGGAATTGGTCCAGGGTCTGTTCTGCAGGAAAACACATGCTACACCATGGGAAAGGCCAAGGAGACAGTCTGGGAGTATCAAAATAAATTTTCTGAGTACTCGTTTCCTTCTTGCTTTAAGCTCCTCAGCCAACCCCTGGGAGCCATGCAGGTACATACAAAGCTTCCAACTGGAGAAGGAAACGGCAGGTCACGCTAAAAGGTTTTGTTTTGATTCTTAGATTGTGTTGTTTCTAAGACAGGGGAAAACAGCACAGCAATCAGTGTGGTTTTCTTGCACGATACTCTGAGACAGGACAGGGAAAGAGAACACAGGTCCTAATATTAAAGCAAACATTGTTGCACAGAGCTAAATGGCAAGCAAATGCTGCGTAATATATACAATCACGAGAATACCGGCAAGGCCTGTCTTGCACTGACTTCTTACTTAGCATTCAGTAACTCGCTGCCAAATCAAAAATACAATTACTGAGATCCCACTGCAGAAGAAAAGTATAGTTCAACTTTCTGGCAAAGCTCAAAGTGCAATCACCCTGTAGCAAATCAATCAAACGTGTGTGCAGCAAGCAATGAAACAGTACAGACGTCACCTCACCGCTTTCAGCTGAACATGATTTTTCTTCTTTTAAGAAATCAGCAAGTAGCACTAGGAAATATTTACGAAGATCACATTATGCAGAAGATAAAAAGAAATCTATCAGTGTGATTTACAGCAGCAGAAAACAGGGTTCAGCGCACATGAAACAATAAATAACGAACATTCATCACTAGTAACCTGGTGCGATGATTTGATTTTTTATAGACACTGAGATTCACGATACCAGTTTAACATTATATCCGCCACATTTCAATAGCCAGGAGCCAGGCGTGCAGAGGCAGTCATGCATTGAACCATGCGCAAATGCGTCAGCCAACGCTGATTGATGTATGGTCAGGACACCGTGAACGCCACTTAAGCGAACACACGGCGTTCTGTTTGGATGGCGTTGGTCTGAGCTATGCAAACAAAGGCTTCCCGAGGGGAGCAAGGTGCTACACTACGCATGTGATGGCTTGGAAAGTCACAAACACTTTGTTGCTTCAATTGACTCTTTTTGCACGTCTGTTAGGACCAGTACAAAACTGAACTCGTGTTCACAAAAGTCTAAGATACGTACCTCCTCGTATGGGCCTTCACTAACATCTCCAACAGACTCCAGCCATGCGGTAAGCTAGTGAAAAATACCAGGGACGTATTATGCTATTGGCTGAGCTGAGTGAGAAAGCACGACACCAAGTTTGTCTCGACTGGAATGGAAATCTTCAGTTTCCAGCAGGGATCATCACGCAAGGTGTTTTTTTTTCTCATTCACTATTAATGCATCATTCATGGAGCTGATGCAAAATTTTGCAATCACTTTCTTTCAAATGGCTGAAACCAACTTTGAAATTAAGTCCCCTGACTTAAACATTACTTCCTACAGTGTACTGTTTAATTTTTTTGTAGTAATTTCTGCTTTCCCTCTGCCTATAATTGTTATTTAGCTATGGCTACAAGAAATGTTTTTATTTTAAACGGAAAATAAATTCACAAATCTGATTAAAAATTAGTCTGAATTTTGACAGAATATCAAGTCTATCTGAAAACAAAATTATATTTGTACTTTATCGAAACAACTGATTCACTGCAAACGATCCAGTACACAAAACAATGGAAATGAAAAGAGCATCACTTAAATACACAAAGTTAATTCTCACTGCAAAATAGAATTGATATTTTGAAACATGAGGCATCTTAAAAAATTTTATTTAGCATATCCAAAAACAAATGTTACAAAAAATTTTCTATAAACATAGGCAAAAATGTTTAAATAGGATAATTTAATGTAAACCAAACCCCTTTAAAATATGCAATACTGTAATCAGAGGTTATTTACATCCAGTGAAGACAGAACAACCTCCACTAATGCTAAACATCAGCTAAGCAATAATTAATTTCCATAAGTTCTTAAAAGACTGACACTTGTATTTATAAGTTAGTTTTAGTAAATAAATCACCTCAATTCTAAGGATGAAATTCAATGTTACATTCCGAAGGGGGAAAGGCAGTATCCATCCTAACTATTCATGCCATCACTCAAGATAGCACTGCATTCAGATTTAGAGAGGTGCAACTATAAATTTATAGCATTTATTGCATGACAATGCAATCACAGGATAGGTAAAACTACTAAGTAATCTGCAAAAAACCGCTGTATAAAAACCCAGTACAAATGAAATTTTATTTTTCAATCAGATTAGAAAAGCCAGCCACAAGACTAAGCTATTTCCCCACATTTCACAAAACAGAACAAAATATTTTGTAATTTGACATTACTACAATACAAAGCTGCTCATGTCTTAGAGGAAATACATTTGCGGAACTGCCACAAGCAAGTTTTGTTTAATTATGAAATCTATTCACCAAGACGTAAGTTTATATCCCACAACGGCATTCATGCTCATGTGCATGGAAAAGGCATAGCCCAAGAAATTAAACTCATAGATAATTTTAGATATTTGGCTGTGGCTTTTTTGGAAAGACAACCATCATTTTTGCATTGCACATAAAAGTATCTACAGGATACAGCAAGCTATTCAACTTAGGAGCCACAAACATACAGCCCTTAAAAGTAGTAGTGGAATACAGAGTTATAGGAAAAAAAAAAAAACACAAAAGGAAAGGGAAAAAAAAGAAAAGCTAGCTGATCTCTAAACTAGACTGCCCATGTTCAGGGGATGATGACAGCTGCTGAATGACCTAATGTGAAACGAGTGATCTCCATGCATTTCCTACAGGAGTCTTCTACCCAAACAAAACAAATTACTACTAAAACTGCCAGCCGTGCTGGCAGGCACCGGAGATGCCAATATGGCACGGACATTGAAATACCAGCTCTTTCTGAGGTGGTTCCTGTATGTTGAGATGAGGCACTTTGTTTCGGTAATGTCTGCCTACAGCAGTATATTAACTGTTGCTCAGTATAAAAGGAGCTTCAACTTCTACATGTGACAACTCAGGACACGCAAGAGCTAAAACCACTTCAAAAGAAAAGGTCAGACAGTACAAAAACAAGACCCAGGCAGTTCTTACTGCAAGTGTCCCAAACACAGTGTACTTATCCTACCCAGTATCTAATATAAATAATAAATATAAATCAGGGTTATCTTTTTGACAACAGTTTGGCCTGGAGCTCATCCATTAACTCTAATGCAACTTGCATTAGCAACTGAAGATCCCCAGTAGACAACCTGGGCAACCTACTCTTTGCCAAAAATGAGAACACAAAATTAATCGTAAAATCCTTACCTCATTTCTCAATACATTATATCAAATTCTTAGAGAAGTGTGCATATACACACCCATGCATGGTCATACATTTCTTTTCAGCAGCTTTCTGTAAAATTCCTTAGGGAAAAGACAGGCCAAGCCCGTGTGAGACAGCAGACACCAGCACACATCTCAGACCTTAACAGCAACTTCAAACGGATGGCACTGGCATTTCATTTGGGGTCTTTGGAACAAGATGCAGTTTGGGTTTCTGTTGTAAGAAAGCCAACATAACACAGTAGTCCCTTCAGGACTAAATACATTTCAATTGGTGCTAATCGATTAGTAGAACACAGAACAATACTAAAACTAATGCCACACTACCTCGGTGTGGGGGAAAAACTGAAATGAATATTCACAAGGTAAACTGAGCAATGGACTTTCAAATAAAGCTGGGAAAAAAGAATTGCCACGCCACAGCTTGCACTAGATGAACTACCATCAGCGTCTAAACCCTGTAATTCTGCACGAGCCTCTATTCTAACTTGCATCGTCTGACAAATCCGTATCTCTTTAGCCTCTAAAAGTCACTCCAAACTAATGCCTGGGCGTATGCCTGTGTTGTGTTCTTAGAAACACGAAACGGTGGGTCCTTACTGTTCTGCCCTATGTCAGGTGGGCTCCGCAGCTCGCAACTGGAGAGAGCAGAGCCAGTCTGGCCACGCAACTTCTGGAGCCAGCCTGGACTAACATGCTTCCCACCACCTCTTACTCTGATGAGCACCTGTAACATAGAGCTGTGAAAAAAAGGCCTGTGTACACAGAGAACGGAGTGCACTTTAAGAGGCGCTACACTGTTCTTAGAAACAATGAAAAATGCAAGCACTTTTATTTCATTATAACATATCGTTAACTTCTAGAACAGAAGCACCTTGTTGGAATAGGTAAGCAACAGATATATTTGTTGTTGAAAAAAGGTACGTATATTCCCTGCAAAAGATTTTCACAGCCACCAATACAAGATGCACACTTAGTACATGTTAACTATGCAAAAGGCAAACGAATATCAGGATAGGAGGAAGGGGTTTTTATTATTTTATAGTTGGGGAAAAAAAAAAGTCACACACACTGAATGCTTTCTGTTCTTTTCCCTTTTAAAAAGGAAAGTAATACCTTTGGGTTTATGTGTTTATGGATAATATCCTGGTCCCAGTGAAGACTATGGTAGGAAGACCATTATCAGGATTTCATCCACTCTTGAGTGTTTTAGTATTTCATTATTTACTGTTGCATGAACTTTCAAGTTCTAAAGTTAACATATGCATGCTTCTCATGTCTAGAACACAAAAGTAAAACGAGACAGGAAAACAGAGAGGAAAGGCGGAACACAGACAAAATAGTACACTAGTAAATTCACTAATTAGCATCTTGGATTATTAGCTTCTCAACACTTACAGAATTTTGAGTTGTAATAGCAAAAGCTTTAGAATACACCTCTTGTGCTAGGACTCTGAAATTAGTGCTATTACACCAACATACTCTTAACGAGATACTGGTTTGAACACAAAGGCATACTGCTCTCAGCCTTCTAAGGGCCCAGGATAGGGTGCAGCACGTAACAAAAATCCAAGTGAGAAAAAGGAACCAACCAGACAAGGAGGCAACACTGCAAAATCAGTCCCCTATCTAAAACGTTGCTTAAGGGTTCCCTATTTCAGGCAATTCTGACAGTCTGCAGTAAGAAAGGGGAGCGGGATTCCACAAATCTTGTGGGGAACATGGATGACGTTCAGAATAAAGCAAGTGACATCCCTCAAAGTGGAGGTACTTTTGAGAAGTATGACAGAGCACCACATTTGTACCTGGCACTACACTCTCAATACAGATTCCTTATCTTTTAAGACCCGCTGCAGGGGAAAAAAATCCCAAACCCAATGAACAAATGAATCTAAAACAAAAGTGAAGTTCATTGTACAAGTCCATTAAATTACAGAAATGCATAATAAGCCAAGATAAAGTGCTACAAAATGATTAGTAATTTTTTAAAAGTCCATAGCATTCTTCTTGTTTTATTTAGTACTGGTGACAACAGGAGATAGTGCAATTGCACTGGCTGAGCTGGAATTCACAATGTCTTCGTATTGTGGAGGTGGATCTAAATGTTGTTCAGTTTCACTTCCTCTCATACTGATTTCACCAGTGGCTTCCTCATATGAAGGAGGAGGGTCACAGTTTGAAAGCCTTGTGGATATTGAGTCTGACCGTCCATCTGTATAGCTCAAGCCTCCTGGAGAGAGCCCACTGACTTCATACATTTCCTCCTGTGGGGAATGAACAATGCTGAGAGGCGGCGGAAGAGGACCTCTGCCGTCAGCCACAGCACCATCACCCATCGCTTCGTGGGCTCCCCTATGCACGTACACCGACTGTCTATGCATTTTCTTTTTAAACAGGCATCTCCATATGACAAAAATGACAATGAGGACAACAAAAAGGCCAATGATTAATGGAAATGCAAGGTAAAATGAATACCAGGTATGTCCTGTGTTACTTTCTCCCTGAAGTCCATTTTTGTAGACTTTCCAGAACTCCTTCTAGAAGAGCAAGACAGGATAAGTCAGAAACTATAAGACAGTTTAAAAAAAAAAAACAAAAATCACTGAAATCAAGTTGTTTTAAATTAATGAGAAAAAAAAAGGCATTTCAAATACTGATGATTAAAATAAGAACTGGTATGGATAAGCACACACAAACTTTCAAACTTTCTTCTGATGTGGTTAGTGATATAAAAGGGCGGGGTTTTTTTCTTAGACCAACTCCTCACTGCTTTTAGGACTCCTGTACCTGCACTTAATATTTCCAAACCAAGCAGAGACAGCACTAAGAAATCTAATCAGCATGCTCATCAGCCATCCGGTAGACAAAAATGTTTCAGCTCCAAAGTAAAAGTTAGTTTTTTGTTTGTTTTAAGATTGTAATAATCTACTAATACAATTCCAGAGGGAAACACTCTGTCAGAATGACAGACCATTCTGTCAAAGCACAACTATGTTGTACCGTCACATGTTAATTTAGACTTCCTCCACCCTCTGGTTCATAAAGCAATTGTTGTCGGCTTATTTTGAGTTGATTCGGATCCTCTGTTTACAGCTAAAAGTAGCTTCAGCAGTATGAGTATATTACACAGCTTATTACATTATAGAATTTTTGACAACACAGCTACAGATAAATGGAACAGAAAGTGAAAAGTGAAAACACGAGCAAGGGAAAACAAAGATGAAGGGGGACACCAGTACGTGAAAGTACTCTTTGCTAGATTAATATGCACAAGCTGGATTACAAAGATCATATTGCATCCAGTTTTCTCTGCAGTGAATGCTATGAAAAGCTGGTACAAAGAAAAGCATAACTTGCCTCAAAAAAGTAGTCATCCTCACCTTTAAGATCTATCCTACTAAGAAACACTTCCACTGTGGTTTATAGCCATGTATAATTTAAGAAAAAAACAATGACCAAAAAACCCCAAATCTGCGCCAGAAACTCTGAATTATTTAGTTTCCTTTAAAAATGCAGAGACCTGACCCACTCACATTCATGCCATCATCTATTTTAAATAACACACATCTCACACGCAAGTATTTATAAAACACTCACCAGGTAAAATTTATACGGTCATTGCTCAGTTACCAGTAAATTATGTATTCAGGTGGCAGACTGACTGACTTTGTGCAAATATAAAGCAGATCCATCAATTTTTTTCAGCTCAGAACTCCTGCCACATGATCAGCATTCAACAGATACTGCCACCAAAATGATCTCAGAGGCAGCTTCATTCTAGAAGCAGCATGGCCCCTCCAATGTGGAGGCTAAGCTCACCCTGTGCAAAGCCAGGACTATGACACCACGGGCAAAACACATGCTCGCAATGCTTCTAGATCAGAATTTTCTAAGGTTAAGAGCAATGCCCCATGCATGAAACAACTGGCTATTGTGTAGTTTTCTTTTTTTTTTTTTAACCCCCCCACAAATTCACAGTTACTCTTATCCCTATACTCAGTGCAAGTAAAAAAAAAAAAAAGTCTTGCTTAATTCTTACAGCAAACCAGGATCAGGTGTTTCTCCTGAATTCCAAGGCTTGACATCAAAGCAGGTCATCACAATGCCCCTCTTTCATGTGAACCCAGGTTCAAATCATCTAAGCTAAGTCAGGCAGCCTTGACTCTAACCAAAGTAAGCAAGTCTTGGAAGAGTCACTAACCTCTCTAAATGCTTCTTTACAAGGGCCTTCCTTGATGCAGTTCCACAGTGAATCCCAGATCAACTGTGTTGACTTTAGAAAAACATTTAAGGGGAAAAACTAACATTAAAAAATGAAATCAGCTGCACAACTGAGGACTTTTGGGATCTCTGCATGACAAAACCCGACAAAACCAAACAACCCACTCTCCCTATCAGATCATCAGGGAATTCCTTATTGCCTTTCCACCTGGCTTGAATACAACTAACTAGATTCTTTAGTGGAATAAACAGTAAATATATTCTCAACTAAAAAAGCAGAAAAAGATTAATTAGCATTAACTGCTATTATCTGTACTAGAACGAAGCTTCCCACTTCACTGTTCTGCTGCCTCAACAGCAGCAAAGGAATAAAATGGTACAAAATGGTATGTTTTCAAGGCCAAAGTTGCCAAGATTTACTGAAAGACATCAAATATACTGTGAATGTATTTGTCATTTTAAAGATTCTGCTGAGGAGAAAGGTAGTTTTGATGAAAAAGAAGAAATCACACTTTTCCCTTGGGTATACATCTTGTGTTGCAGACTGCAAAGGAAATGCACCCTCTCCAATGCAAGGGCAGCAACTTGTGATTGATATTTTAGTAATGTTTGTATGTTACTTCTAACTCAGCTCTATCTGCTGGAGAAAACATCTCTGTACCTTCTTACAGAAAGCTGAAATACCAACATCTCTCCTTGTCACTCTGCAACATGGCAAAGCAGCGGAAAAGCTGTTTTCCCAGACTGGCAGGCAATTAATTCAGAATAGGGTGTGTGGCTGTGAGGGATGTTCAAGTTGATGGCGTAACCAGACAGGTGCATAAAGAGCTTAAGGTAAGAGTTTGAACTGCCTTAAGTATGAAAGTAGTTTAGTGTCCACTTTATTTTGCATGCAAGGCAAAGGAAATTCCAAGACAGTTTAGACACAGACATGCTGGTCAAAAATCATAGTGCTTCACATCTAAGGCTGTCTTAGAGAGACAGAGGAATAAAGTTCTGCACACAGGTGAAAAGCATTGAGAAAGAAACACTTGCTTAGTCATTAGGAAAAAAAAAAAAGCTTTCTTTAAACTTTCCACTTTGGGGGTAAAAAACCTCAAAACAAAAAACTAAACCCACAAAAAAACACCAACCGAAAACTTACTAGTGTACTAAACCTGAGGTTTCCAGCTTGTATTTTTGCAAGCTGAATCTCAGAGAGAAGCACAGACTGTTAGTTGCAGACCAACAGAACTGACAAGAACTGCAGGAAACTAGTACTTCAGGTCTGAGTTGTGCAGCTGCAAAGCAGCTCCCCCTCTGCTCCGTCATCCTGCAGCTATGCTGTGCCGTGAAGCTAAGGCACAGGAGGACAAGCCACGAGGTCAAAGTCAAATCACGCCCAAGAAAACTACCGAGAACTTGGGTCAATTTGCACAGTGTGAGGATTTGTACAAACTGCTATGAAAGATAACAAGAGGGGGAAATACTGAAAATCTAGGAAGTAGCTGTAGAACTCACACAGAAAGTTAACGAGTAATTTAGAAGTTGGGAGAACTCGCAGCACAAACATCCCTTCCATAGTTGCTGGTCTCTTAAAGCAACAACAAAAAGGACTTTCTTTGTACTTGACAGAATTATTAACTTGTGATTTATGAAAAGGACACTCCAGCAACCATTTACCCTTGAGCACTGTACAGTTGGGAACACTAGGCATATATGCCTTAAAAGGCTGAAAAACTAAGTTAAGCAGGGCACAGAATCAGATAACCACAATGGAAAACACTTCAAAAACATCTAACACATATTTCTGCCAAGAGCTACTTTTCTGAATGTTTCTTACTGCCTTGGCAAATCCAGTGTGAAATAATCAAACTGAATTCTCAAGGGCATCCCACAAAAAGACTGTTACAGCCAATTTGCCAGAATTTTGTTTCCCTTTTATTTCTAATGCTTCTCAGAACAGAGTCAGCATCAGTCTGAATGCTGAATCAAATAAAGGATCCGCATGAAAGTTAAGAAGAGTCGCACCCTGCTGAGAATTTCAGCTGAGGCCTTTACTACATTTGGCAGCACTGTCCGCCTCAAATGATTCTTGGTCAATTGTCTGACTTGTTTTAATGGTGGACTGGTAATATGCCAGTCAGAAGACTACCTGGTATGCAGTAGGTGGAGGGCATGAAGTAAGCATACCTCCTACACTGTTTTCTTCTGGTCTGCCCTCCATTTCAAGTGGTAGGAAAAGATTCACCTCTTCTGGGTATTTATCCAGCACCCATAATTAAGACACAGACTGATACTAGAAGTCTTACTTGATTACATCATTTTAGATCTGGTGTTGACAAGTTTTGGGCTGCTTCCTAAGCTTTTAGTGTTTTGTTTGTTTTGCTAGAATAGAGCTATACAGAGGACATTGCAGTTTCTGTAATACTTAAAATTTGTGGGAAATTTGAAACACAAATAAAGATCTGTGACTTCTATCTTCATGCAGTGTAATTTTAAGAAATGCGTTAAGGGAAATAAATCGGTATCAGTGCTTCAATCACACCCAGATATTTTGCACAATAACCTTTGAACAAATCTTTGAGTCTCCCAACAACCTTTGACAACTGACCAGTGACCACATGCAGTGCTGCCTGCAGGCTACCGGTACTACAAATAAACAGCTTTATTAGATCAGACCTAGGGTTCACCTGATCCTTAGTTCCCTTCTGTCTGACAACAATCATTAGAGACTGCCAAAAGAAGAGTTCAAACATAAGCAGGCAGCGATACTCTCCCCCAGCTTCCACATACTTGTACTTCAAGAACTTCCATTAGCCAAAGCTGACCCCTTTTATTCAATGGTCCCAGACTGATTTATCTTCTGTTCATTTATATTGTCATTCTCTGAACCTATATAAGCTTTTAGCATCCAAGACATCCTGCGGCAAGGCAGTCCACAGCTCTATTATCTGTGGTGAGATGAGATACTTCTATTTGCATTGAACCTGCACCTTCTAGGTTCCTTTCAGGCCCTCAGAAGTTCTCCTGTCAGAAGGACGGCAAGTGACCGACCTCAGTTCAATCTTCGGGTTTCTCACAGACACCATCACATATTGCCCGATTTGACACTTTTCCAATCTATTGCTGTTACAGAAGACTTTTCATATCTTTCTTCAGCTGTTACACTTCTCTGGTCCTTCCTCAGCTACTGATTTGCTTTTTAGGAGACAGGCAGATTACAGCTGTACACGGAACATTCAAGATGCGGGTGTGCAACGACACCCTTATGTTCTCCATTTTGATCTCTGCTCCTTTCTTCAGATTGTTAGCACTCAGGCTTTTGTTTTGTTTTTGTTTGACTGCTGAGCATTAAATTCAAGTCTTCACAGATTCAAATTCAGATCTTGTTCCCAAGTTCAGTTCAGAGCCAATCATATATATAACAAATGTTTCCTTTTTCCCCCCACATGCATTACATTTGTCAACACTGAATTTCATATTCTATTTTATCCACAAAGTCCTGAAAATTCTTCCCTGTTGGCTCTAGACTTACTCATGTAACAGTATTATCTTTATAATTAACTTTAGCATTTTAAATAATAATCTTGAACCTAGCAAAATCCCCAAGCCCACACAATATTAAAGGCATTCAATATTTCCGTGACAGCTATTCATGTACACTTAACAGACACAATGCTAACTTCTAAGAAAAACTCGTGCATCAAAAATAACTTGAGTGAACTGCTTTACGTTTTTTTAATATTACAAATCCAGATGTTGCACACCTCCCCAGACAGAAGGCTGCAGAAAAACAAAGAACCAAGTGGACAAGATGAAAAATACAAATTACAGAAAACAAAGTTACCATGAGATAAATAAGCTACAGAACCTATTTTAATTCCAGTCTATCTATACTATGAAATCATTGTATCTTTGCTACTCTGAACGTACTATGTCATGATCCTAGTGTACTGCATCCATTTCCTTCCCCTGGGACACAGAAATTGAGTCTCACTAAGTGGCTGTAAGGATGGATGCTGCTCGGGGACAATGCACTACATAAAGCCTACGCAAAGGAGGCTGGTTAAGCATGACTGCACATTAACAGAGCCTGGCCCATTAGCAAGCTACTAATAGCAGAATAAAGCAGCTAGACAAAAAGGACATAGTAACAGAAATGGATAAAGGGTCAGGTTGTACTGACAGTCCCTTCTCCACTGTGACACAAAGGTTGTGGCAGGAGCAGAAACGGGACTATTTCTACTTTACTACTTCCCAACTACCTCTGCAAGGGAAATGCTATCTTAGACTATGCTTCCTCTAGTTTCTTGAGCTTCCTGCGCTACTTAAGCAAAAGCAATACTGCGTTAGAATTTTACACAGGTCGTGTCATTGTAAACATTATTCTGAATTACACAATGAGCTATCATCAGGAATGACCACACCAAGTCAAGTTTGGGAGGTAACAACATGTGTGTGCACGCACTTTAAAGCTTCAGAAAGCAGAAGCTTTGAAGAGACGCTGCACATCCTACTGCTTCACTTTAATAAATCAGGAAGTTCTCTGTCCAGCCTTATCCATCTCCCCAGGTATGTCCTACAACAAAAAGATGACAAGAACTTAAAATGTTCAGTACATCTTCACAATAGCATAGCTAGTTTTTGATGTAGAGCTCAGCCACTGAAGAGTGGGATGCATCACCTGAGTAAAATCTGGAAGAAATCCGCAATGCTCTCTGTGCCACTTTGCGTATAAACCCATTGGCCTTGCAAGTACAGTTTCCCTGTGCAAAAGCACCCAAGGGATAGAAGCTTTTTTTGAAGAGAGGTTTTCTGAGCCACATTTTCTAGCATCTGTTTTTCACTTTAGATTTATCCTCAAATTCAGCCCTGATTTCATCCATGTCTGTCTTGAATTTAAAAAAAAAGTTAATTCTTGACTGTATTGCATCAAATAGGTCAGATGACACCATCAAAAAACTGTGTGCTGTTTTGTTTTGCTGGGAAGCAATGTAAGGTATGTTGGGTATGATGTGCAGCTATTGCTTGCAGAGCCATTAGCCCACAAACTTCTTTTAATTAGAGAAGCCAAAGACTTATGCAACAATTCTGTGTGGGCAGCACCTGCTTCATTCCTGTCAAGTTAATGTATCACTGCCCTTGCACAACACAGGGCAGCACTGAAATTATTGTTCTTTCCATGTTTTAGATCACTGCTGCTTAACAATACTCTCTGGGAGCTTGCAGATTTTAGCCTGAAGAAGGCCACTAGCCTTTCCTTACTTTTAAACTATTAATAGTCTGGACATTGAACACTTTGGCCAGCTACACCAGCGCCCAGGCTTCAAAGGTGTATTTTAAATGGCAAGCTTTTTGAGTTGCTCACTCTTTTCATGTGAACATGTTCAACAATCAGGTTATTCCAGAAGGAGTGAGATAAGGGCAGACTTATGCCCTCTGCTTTTATATATTCCCCATAACAGTCCAAATCCCATAATTTCTTCCAAGACAGACAACTGCACCTATGATATCCGGGTCAGACTTAAGCGTGTGATGACAGGAGAACCAGTACGCAGGCTATTTGGGTAAATAGCACTGCTAAACAGATGACACTTTTGCCCACCTTTTCTCAAGTGGGGGCATCAATTCATGTTCCTTTTCTTCCCAGCTGCTGAGAATAACTATCTTTGAGACTTCTAGCCCCTTCAAATTCAGTTTAAGTGGGATGAAGGATTCAAAAGTTATTGATGTACAGTCTATCCATCTCCACTGTACACCTTATTTGCTCAAAGAGGCCGAAAAGAAAAATAAATCTAACGTAAAACTGGAAAACACACAAGCATTCAGCACACCCAAAAATTTAATATCAATACACACATCCGTCTTTAAATACACACCAAAACATACCGTTTTTTCCTCATTTTCAAATGCTTCTCTTGCTTCTTCATAGCTACAGATTTCTTCTCTGCACTCGTGTTCTATGTCACCTTGCTTTAATTCTTCCAGAAACGTGTTGGCTCTTGGGTATCTTTTTAACACAGAATTGGCTTTGTCCTCTGTTAAGAACACTGAGTAAGAGGAGAGACAACAAAGGTCACTTCTAAAACAGATATCCAAAACCTCATGCTAAAATTGCTCAAAGAAAGCATGCTTCTGAGAAATAAAAAGCTTTTTCAAACTCTTCCCCTTTACTGAATAGGACAAAAGTCCTTTCCTAGTTTTGTTCACTATTCTAAGTATTGTGCCTACAATTTCAGTAGTTACTGCTGTAACGTCATAAATGCGATGGGCCTCAATTCAGCATGAGAGTCATGTATGCTTAAACAAGATTGAAGCCAGTGCCTAAGAGTGCTCAGGGGAGACAGGCACACGCTCAGCTCAAGCAACTTCTTAAACTAACATGACACAGAACAAACAAATCCTGCTTGTGAGCATACAAAAAGATATTTGCAACTGCCTGAGGGCATTACAGCCGGAATGCTCTGAAGTTTTTGACATAAATATTTATGAATATTACCCAGGGTCATACACATCAGAACAGCTGCATTTATCAAAGTTTAAGTCTGTAAGTTTTCTTAAACAACTTTGAAGTAGATTTGCTTCCTTCACTCCAGAAATCTCAACCATGAAACAGTGACTCTTTTGGGGGTGTGGGTGTAATTAGTCTATTTTCTTGAATCATACACAAAACCTCACCTTATTTGATAAACCAAATAAAACAACCCCAAAAGGCAACCTATGTTCTGATACAGATATTCTTTATTTGCTTTCCTTTGTTTTCTGTTCAACGAAGAGAGCTGGAAGCAACCTCTTTACTTGTGATGTTCCAGCTTTCCCTCAAACTCCCTGACCCAAAGATTTTTACAGCAATATGCAGCAACTGGAACACTCAAAACCCCAGCAGACTGAACTAACCCAGGAGGTACATCTGCAGTGAATGACGCAGAAATTCTCCAGGTATTTCAGGCAAGAACATCCTGTCGGTGCAACACTCTTCTTGGGCTCTCACTGCCAGCAAGACAGTCTAACTATTCAATGCGCTGCCATACTAATACACTCACACTGCACTTTTCTGATCTATGCAATCATTCCTGCATCAATTCATTTACAGCTAGTCATATGCTATGAAGACAAACTCTTGCTATAACCTGAAGGACAGAGACTGGCTGGTTTAAAGCAATGATCTGTCTATAATTCTGTATGAATCAGTTTGCTGTTTTTTTTCTTAATCATCCGATTTTGAATTTTAAAAAAGGATGGCAGCAAGTCTACAAAGATGGTCATTGAACTTTTGCTTTCTCACAGGATAGATATGGTGGCATTTTTCAGCAATGAGGCTACTACCATAATTAGGCTAATCTACTTTAATTTCACTTTGTTTAGTCTCTGTGGTATATTTTGTTATAAATCATTAGACAGTCATCTTACTTTTGCAAAAGATTGAATGAACACTCGAAGATTAAACTCCAGAACACCAGTCACTCCTACAGTTTTAGTTGAATACACGTTGTACATATGTGCACCACACAAATAACACTATTCATGATGTTGCCAGAAGTTCAACGCATACAACTCTACAACTGCACCTATTGCAATTTTGGTTTTCTACAGCACTGCAGGTGAGTGCATGGGCATCTCCTATTGTGTAAGTTCACTGACTAAATAACATAGAAATTAATATTAAAAAATATCTTCCCAAAGGAAAGAGAAAGAAAAGAAGTATGGCTTCTTTCCATTTCCCACACAATACTCCTGATTCCTCTGCAGGCCTGAAGAATTTATTTCAACATGCCTCAGTGATCACCTAAACGTGATGAGATGAAGGACTTGTCCACATTAGGAAGCCAGCATGGAACAATGTATGGGCACAGACTGCCAGGGCTCTACCTACTTCTCACCAAGTCCTCCTGTGGCCATTCCTGAAGCTACAGCCCAGACTCTCTTAAGAGAGTGCCCGTAAGTGGAGTCACCGAAGGGTAGATAATGCACTATAAATCAAGTTTCCCTTCCCTCAGCAGATAAACCTTAGGGAATTCTATTTCACAGCTGGAATCTGTCCCTGAAAAGAACAATGAGAGAAGCTATGACAGCCTTGTACTGGATGCAGAGGGAAAAGAAATAAAGAAGAAAACGCAGGTAGCTGAAAATACCCTGATGTAAAGTTTCTGGTTCTCAGACACAAAACACAAATCTTTGTTTCTGCATGCACTTTCCAATTTACCAAAGAAGCAAACTGAGAATAAAAGGCTTAAAAGCTGGTAGGTTACGAAATACTATGTGTGCTACATAATGAGATGAGGTTCTAGGTAATAGTTTAGTTTTCCAAAAGGAGCTAAGCATACAGTTCTGCTTCAAAACGCCTTGATGAAGAACAGCAAAGCATTAAAATAATTCAATATTCAAGAATGGTCAATATATGAATGGCTAAAATCCACAACATTTTATTTAGCAATTCATATGCAGGAAGTGTCTCTCTCCTCTCACAATACAGTATAGAAAATGCATACATCACAGAGAGAAAAAAGCCCACTGAGGAAAATTAATCCCACCTCATATTAATTCTGGATGTATCTGATAAAAAATGATCTAAGATTAGGTTAGACCAGCAATGGCTTTTGACCCTGCAAGGCTGGAAAATATAAAGTATATTAATTTGTTTGTTTTGATTTAACATTTTTAAAGCTCTGCACACTCCTAGTGACTTTAAATCCTATTGAGAAGTCAACATAAATATAGCAAGGAAACAAAACCATACACTGATCAACGCAATCTTGATGGAAATACTAATTGAAATACAGTGATTTAATGAAAATCAGCCGTTGCCTGATGAATCCTATAAAAAGAGATAATGGAACCATATTGCAGAAACCACTTGGACTTCTTAGTATTCCAGGACCGTCATCATGTCATAATGGCAAAGGAGGCTGCAAAAAAACCTCTTTGGGTTGTATGCCCACCTAGACAAGCTGCAGCTGTTACTATGGAGCAGATGATCTGGGAAGAATTGCATGTGGCAAGAATAAAGTAATGAAGCAAAATAAAAGACTTTCACTTTGTTAAGGAGATTAACTAGAAATACAAGATAAAGGAAAAATCAAAATTTTGATTTTGGCATTATGTAAGATAGACACAGAAACAAACAATCTGAAGTCTCTTCCTCTCCCCTAATTTTTCTGGAATATAGATATGAACATACACAACTACCAAATCTAATGCACTGGAATACATCTTTATTTCTTCAAAAATTCTTGTGCTCTGTGTGTAACTGTAATACTTCGCTTTTAGCAAGTTTTTATACATCAGAAAGCTAAAAAAATCCCCCAACAGTCCAAAGCCTTAGTTTGGCTTACTATTATTGAAGAGAGTAATACAGTCAGATCAATCTATTATACATTCTCAGGAAAACGTGTGTGCTATCATAATACTGAGTAGACACTCTAGCAAGCTGAAATTCAATCAGAATCAGAAAAAGACAGGCAAGGACATGGGAGGATAAACACATCCCAGCCTACCAGCTGAAGCTGTCACAGGAAAGGAAAACAGCCTTCAGGTCTTTAGTGACAGAAGGAATAGGGAGCAGCAGCAGCATGGGAAAAGTATTCTGAGACACAGCAGTGTTGCTGAAGCAAAGCCCAGGGCATCCTGGACACCAAAATCAGCTCTATTGAGACCATAATTGATGCTCCCTTTTTCTGACTCCTTACCAACACCTAAGTAGATTAAAACCACCACTAAATACTAGAAATAAACATTTAATTTTAAATTCAAAGCTGCAGCTGCTGATAAATTTAAATCTTTCTGTAGGTGATTTTAACAAAACTACTTGTTTTGCCAAGAGTAAAAGGGAGAAAAATGATTTGAGCATTTACTTATAAAGCTTAAAAAGTGACTTCTGCTCTGAGATTCTGGAGTTACTGGGACAAGCTTAAGAACAGTTAAACTAAAGTACTGGAACGGCTAGAAAATTCAGCTCTGTGGTCTTCATCCTGCAGCCAGCTTTCAAAGGTCCACAATGAGTCTGTGATGATTATTATGATCCGCATACAATATCTGTCAGAACAGTCATATGATTCCAGCCCAGTTTAGTGTGGGCAAAGATCTGCATCGTAAGTAACACCAAAACCAGTTCAATAGCAGGGGACATTTTTTGTGCAATCTGACTGGAATTTTGAGCAGAGAACAGCTTTGGGGTGTGTTAATGCCCATTTCATAGGGAATAATAAAGAATCATCACTAAGTTTACAAACTTACCACTATCCATGGTGATTATGGTCAAGGCAGGGAACTTGCAACTACCAAGTCTGTAAACAAAAGAGCAAACATTCTGCTGAGTCTGTGAATTACGATGAACTTGGAAAAGTTTTTCTTCATTCCCAAGTATTGTTACGAACGTATCAGTGTTGGAAACCCTGTGGTCAAGATTAATGCCTCTTTCGATTTGTACCACTACTGCATGCAGACTAATTTCAATAGCATACAAATACTATCAAAAAATAAGATAACTCCTGTGGAATGGTGAATGCTTTAACCTTTTTCAAAGCTTTTCATATTCAGACTATGCAAAAATGCTAATATGGAATAGAAGGTGTGTATCATTTTAAACAAATCTTTAACCTGTTTTACCTAACTGAACCTGAAAGGTATCACATCCTGCACTGTAATTACATATACCTTATCCAAGACTTAAATTCACTCTGCAGAGATCATCAAGTCAACTCATTATCTTAGCTCTATGGATCAGATTTTTTGAAATCAGAATGAACACATGCAAATTCATTCAGAGTCTGCTACTGATTAAAACAGGGTGCCTGCATAAAGTTTAACGGCAGAACAAGACCTGTGATTTGGCAAAGGAACCTGCAATACAACCTGCCCTACAAGAACTTACATGTCCTTTATACCTCATCTTGGAAGGAGAACAGACAAGAGATGCTCTCAGTCAAGAAAGTGCTCGTTGCACTCACCAGGCAGACAGCCAACAAGAACTGCATCTGAAGGCAGCAACAGTAGTTTGAGGGACTGTTTTCAGATACTTGGAGTCTTTGTTAGTATTGGAAAAGTTATGAAAACAAAACCTTCCAGTGAAGTACGAGAAAGGTGCAGCTGTCTAACCAAGTTGGTAGAACACCATGAGGTTAAAGGTTTTTTTACTAATAAATTACCTACTGCTAAAGGTTAGCATTAGTTCTACTTCAGAGGCCAGGTTACACATCAACATGTCATACCATACTAATGTCCTCACTCTCCATAAAAGCGAAACTTCATAAACAAACGTCTCCGTAAAAAAGTGGTAACTATGCACAAAGGTTGGCCACAGCTGCTGTAATAAAAGAGGGAAAGTTAAGACTTCCAGCACGGCTCATCCAGCACTGTAATTCATTTTGCAAGAACAGAGGACTGCTGCCAAAGTGAATAGAGCTCTATAAAGACATCCTAGCCTGCAAACAAAATTGTAAGATTGGGACTACAAGACATGCGAGATGGAGGAGTAATCTGATTTTAAAGCAAGTTCATCACATCTCTGTAAAGGAAAATAAATGTGAATAAACAGCCGAGATTAAATGTCACCACCACGGTGTTTAGCTTTTCATTACTAAGGATTGTAGGGTAACAGAAGTAGAGGGCTTAAAGTTCTTCACAATACATATAAACTGTTTTAATAGCCTGAATTTTTCTTAGCAGACCACTCCATACAAAGACATAACCACCTTTGCCACTTGCTTCTTGAATAAAATTAAAATCAGTGTCGTTTTCTGGGTAGTCAGGTGGTTACAACCGAAATATCTGTGCTGAAAAAACCGTAAAGCTTTTAATAATAAACAAGTCACAAAATAAAATTGGCTATCGGTGTAACTATTCTCTTCATCTGTTACATCATGAGTTTCTTTTGCCATTTATTACCCCCCAGTTTCAGGTTGATGCCTTTCAACAGCCCCTCAAGTAAGTTTCAATTTAACAGAAGAGCAAGACCCATGAGTGCTCACTCGCTCCGTTGAGGTGCATGAAATGCACCTTGTCAGGCTTCCTCTCTCTAACATTTTTCTGCATTAAATTCCAACACATAACTTGAGTGTGGATTTCAACAATATTAAAACAAAAAAGCAAAACATAAGCACCGACACCCATGCTCACTGAGTCCCAATCAGGTATCTCTGCCTACAGGGAACTTTGGTGGAAACAAGGGGACTGATGTGCCTCTCCCCTGCTGTGGGACATTTTCCACCAAGAGCAAAGTGCGACACTGCCTAGGCATGCAGTGCTGCCTTTGCACCTGGCACTAGGTGCTCGGTAACGTCACGGTCTTTGGGAATGAACATCAGAATACTGACGTACACAGATCAGGAAACTGGGGAAAACATGTGGAGGAGGAGAAAAAAAAAAGAGCACAGAAGAAAAAACATCTTCTATTTTCTTCAGTGGAAATTGATGCAAATACATTATGAGCTAGTGATAAAATAAAGATTTGCTGAATTGGCAAAAAACCACAAATTAAGTTTCTTTTCACCCTTCCTTACAAAAGGATCCAGTGTGCCCTTCTCTAGGAAATATCAAATACAGCTTCACAGTGATTGCAGTGCAGAAACTTCCCTTCAGTAATCTACACTAGATTCTTATAGCAATTACAAGTATTCAGAGCTCCCTGGAATGAATTATGTCCATTTTCTTTAAATGTTTGTCGTCTTCATGCTCCCCCCATCCCCTCTGTATCTCCCCCAAACTTCTTCATTTCCAAGCTCCCACAAAACACAGCTAGTTTCCTGCTGCGACACTCACATACCTGGTGGGCAAGACGGTGACTGAGGACATAGGCAATGGTTGCCCTGCCACTACATGGACATTACACTCACAGAACGGACTCTCCCACTGCAGAGGAACCGCTTGGGTCTTTGCCCTCTACTTAACTGTTCACTCCCCTAAAGGGAAGGAGGTTAATTATATTTTGGTCCTCTGCTCTCTGAGAAACTTGACTAAATAGCTCAAAAGTTGTTTGGAAGAGGGGATCGAACACAGACAAGTACATACATCTTTTTTACCTTCAGAAACCAGCTAATAAAACTGAAGAGGGCTGGCAACACTACAGGAACATCCTGACTTGGTACTGACTTATTTATTCCTCCACCCAGTTCTTTATTTAGTTTCTGCTTTTAAGTCTTTATGAACCTTACTGAAGGCTAGGATAGTCCCATGGTGCCAGAGCAATATTTTTCATATATCTACACAAATGCAAGAACAACCCCCACGCCCCCAGCTAGAATCTTACCAGTAACACCAATGCTCATTGTTTCAGGAACCCCTCTTCCAACTATCTTCTATGTATTATCCCCTCCACACCCTCCAAGAGGTTATACATCACCTAGGTTTGCTTATGGAAGAAGTGACAACAGGGTGGATAGCACGGGCAGCACTACAGCTAAGCTGAGTGTCAAGTTCAGAGTTCAATAGCAAGCTGACATATCGACCACCAAGTGATCTTTTCTGACTGCCTACTTGGCTGTCAGTATAATGGTAATAACCAAACTAAACTAAAATAATCAACCACCCACTTCTAGTAGAAAATATAATGACTCAATGGGAAATATGAGGAGTTCTAAAGTATATGAGACAGCAGAGGAGACATACCAACACCGCCCATGCTATTTACCAGCAGTACGGTGCTCACCACCAAAGGGCTGCAGCATCTTACTGAGGAGCAGCATTTCACATGAAACTTTAAGCAACTAATATTGAAGTAACAAACCAAGTCATAAATTTGTTTTCATAACTAACCTAAATATTTTCGCTCAATCCTGAAAGTGCTCAAACCTTACATATATAACATATAAGCACAAACCATAGAATATTTTTATACCCATTTCCCAAGTGGTAACCATATTCTAGCAGTGCAGTGTATCCCTTAAACTGGGAGGCTAACTAATTTCAGCATTAAGACATTGCTGGCTCAAGAAAGTATTTCTGCAAGATTTTGTTGCATTTGTTAAGTAACCATATTCTGTTAGCAGGTACATCTCTTCTGGCTACATTTTCTCACTACAAGTTTAATGGAAACTTGTGAGCAGCGTGCACCACTAAAGGGCAGAGGGCACACAAGCCCAAACTGCCTTCATGATTCTCGCTCACTGACTGTCATGTATTCTAAGAACACACAACATCGAGAACAAAGCACATCCTTAGGCAAGGGATTACAAAGAGAAGGGAGAATAAGGATTATGTAGAGAACAGCAGCAGTATTTTCCCTTCACTTGGCTTCTCACTTGCTGCGTTAACAGGGACTTCGAACACCACAAGGCCAGCACGTTCCTCTCCTAACTGGGGAGCAATGCACATTACAGCAGCCAGGCAGGGAAGAGGGAAGTGGCTTTTCTCATTCTGCAATACAACTCTAACAGGGAATACAGTTGTTAATTTTAGTTTTGTAATTTGTACAATTAATGAGACTACCGGGATGAATTTACAACCAGATGCCACACAGCTATACACTTTTTAAAAATTATAAATATTTAGGTTCTTCTGGAGCTTTTTGTGAAAACAAGTACATTCAAGACACACAGCTAGCTAAAACGTCAGTAGATGTTCAGTCTTTTCTAGTCCCCAGCCCCAAACCAGGTGCAATGCAACAACTGAAACACACCTGTGGGAGGTTTATTTAGAGGAAAAATGAAAACTCTAAATAATTACGCAGGAAGACAGATTGTAATTATCTGACTTCCATTTATTCAAGATGTGTTATGTGCCTACCTAAAAATCCCAGTCCCACCACATTTGGCTTTTACATTGTTAAAAAAAATATTACAGAAGACTACAAATTTACTTATAACAATCTGCTTCAAAAGAACTTTTTCCCCAGGAACAGCGTACACAAGGATTTGCATGGATTCAAACACTGGAGAAATACACTGATTTTCCTCTGAACAGGAAGTCCACAGTTTAAGGATATGAGAGAAGCCTGCATTTAAGTTTGGTTTGTTTGCAACAGCAAGGTTAGCCAGGGATTTTGGGTGGGAATAAACAGGGATGGAAAACTTTGGAAGCTGCTCTATCAGACAAGGATACAAAAGACTTGTTGCACCTGAGACTACACAGGACAAGAGTGAAATAGAGAACTGAGAAAACCCCCTTTACTTTGTAGATGCTCTCCAAACACACCATTTAAAACATTATCATTAATTTTGATTACACAAGGACCTGAAACCACATACCAGATCACTGAAGAGAGACCTGT
This sequence comes from Steatornis caripensis, assembly GCA_013398225.1. Taxonomy (NCBI): domain Eukaryota; kingdom Metazoa; phylum Chordata; class Aves; order Caprimulgiformes; family Steatornithidae; genus Steatornis; species Steatornis caripensis. The sequence goes on along the minus strand of VZSC01013707.1, from coordinate 82,909 downwards.
ACTTAGTGGACTGCCATTACGTCTTAAAACCAATAAAGTACACGGTCACTCACAGAACTAGCACGCTGAGCACAACTTGAGCACCACCTAGTTAGCACAGAGACCCTGGTTCCACATGACTGCAGCTGCACAGGACTCCAGCGGCTGAGACTGAACTCGAAGCTTCTGCCTCAACTTCACTACCCCCTTCTTTAAGTTACTTAGTGTTTTTGGCTGGTCTAAAGCTGCAACAATATTCTGGCTGGTTATTCTCTGGTGACTTCCAGGCTCCTCCAGTTCAAAGGGTGAATTGCCGTAAGCTAAGCCAACTCTTCCTTCCCCTCCCCTTCTAACCAGACAAGAACAATCTCCTGATACACACATTTTGGTGAGCAGGACATCTGGGAGAAGTAGTAACAACACTCTTCCTCCAGAGAGGGAGAATTTTGGAAGGTTTCATTGTTTTCAAGCACATGGGGACCATCTGGGGCAGTTCCTGGGAGGCATAATTAAACACTTACACAACGCTCTGTATTGAAACAAAAATTGCACAAATTCTCAAGAGACAGTGCCTTTCTGAGCAGCCTACATAGCGGCATTTCAGGCACCTCGGTCTTCAGCAAGCTACTGTCAAAAGAGTTGCTTTAGGTTAGACACTATCACTATGCTTTGGGAATTCAAATTTGGCGTATTTAACTTGATAATCCATTTAAGTGTTGACATAACAATAACCAATTCCTCTCCTTTTTCAAGGGGGAATGGTGAACAATTAAATAAAGCTTTCACAGCAGGATGCGCTTTTATCCTGATTTTGTTTGGAAACAGAAGTAATGATACTGTTACTTACCCATTGTACTCTCTGATTCAGCTCCACTCCCCCCAGCCCCCCTCCCCGCAACCTTTGTAACTAAATCTGACACTGAGATTTCTTCTGTGCTACCATAAGTTTCCCACAAAAATCAATGACCAAGAAGAACAGAGAAAACCCATTAATGCTCTCACTGAAGTAAAGATGGGGTTTACCAAGAGCAGCAGTATCTCAGGAAGCATGGCGCCTTTGGCAGCTGGAAATCATTATCCATTTTCATCACCAGAAAGTACGTAGACAGCACACACCATGCTCAGGACCAGCCGCAGCCTGTACAGACCTTTGCAAGCTGCTAAGTCAAAAAAAGCTGAAGAGATGAGAACAGGTAAAGAGCGCAGCCAGCACATAAGAGGTGTCAGAATATTGTGGTGGTTTGGGTTAGTGACTGGGACACTAGAATAAGCATGTCCGAGAATGAAGGAGAACTCAGATTAATAAAGTAGGAAAGCACAAAAGGTAACAGACAGGAAAACAACTTCATTATAGCTCTGGTGTTTGCTAACCTAATTACTATTTGTCAGCTTCCAAATCAAACTCAAATTGTCAGCTACTTCGATATTATCTATTCTCACTTAGGCTTGAATAGCTGGACTCTTTACCTGAAGCAAGTAAGTACAGTGGTCACAAATAATAACCTCTAAGTGCTGTACATTTATCTCTACCCAGGACTATACTCACACTAGGCAGGAATGCAGAGCAATAGGAGTAAATCTGAAGAACAAAACAGTTGGTGCTGAGGACCAACATGCACTTGTTGAGAATTTTACTTTAGGGTAGCTCTAATTTGGCTCTATGAGCTGAACACTGTGTGGCATGGGACCACAGCAGGTATGCTCTTGGAGCATATCTTCTGGTTTACTTTCATCCAAAAGTAATTCAGTCTGGGTGCTTTGAAGTGATTCTGCGATGCAAACCAAAGCACAGCAGGTGGTAACAACTGGGAGTTTTGCTTCCAAAGCACACTCCTAATCTGAACCAAAATGCTACTGCAGGTACACCCAATGCATACTGTACGACTATGCTAAAAGTAGCAAGAAGTTGTGAGGAAGGAGGCTCTAGATAAACAATTCCTCAGCAAAGAACCAAAGATTGTTATGGGGTGACAGTGCACGTCTGGCAAAACCTGTGGAGCTACAAAATTACTTTGACAAACACATTGACAAAACCAGAGGTAACGTGAGGCTCGCCCTCAAATAAGAAATTAAGTGCTGGGAAGCTCGTCAGGAGTAGTACTTCCCAACCAGACCCTGCTGGGGGCATCACCCGAAAATGCCAGGCTTACCTACAGCATCGTTTGCAGGAAAAATAAAAAAGTGAAAAACAAAACAAACAGACAAAACCAGCCCAGAAAAAAGAAGCCTCACCACAGTGAAAAAGATTTCTGATGCAGTCTGTGTGCTTGTCTTTTGTCTTCAAAGCCTGTGCTCTCACTGTGGAAATTAAACACTGCTAATACACAGGATATACACAGGGCCAAATCTACGAGCTAAAAACCTAAAATGCTCAGGAACACCACAAAAAAAAAAAAAAAA
>VZSC01013707.1:69267-80383 GCA_013398225.1 Steatornis caripensis | reverse complement strand
AAAAAAAAAAAAAAAAAAAAGACGTACATAGGTAATCTGGGAACTAGGAGACAACCTAGCCACCTCTCACCTCCCTCAAAAAACCCCACAAACAAAAAACCACCCAAGAGTGGAAACTTGCAATTACAGACTACCAAACTAACATCCAGTTTATGATCACCATTAACAATATTTTCAATAACTCCCTCTCAAAAATGTTACCAGCTTCTAAAATAATAAACTAACACACAAAGCCAATATGCAGTAAGCCAGGGGAACTACATTATGACCCTTCTGCCTCACATTTACAGGTGGCTCAAGTTTTAAATAATGCATTGATAAATTCTTATGTTATACTAGTAAAGTGACAGCTGCTTATTGAATAGCTATCATGTATTTTTAAAAATTTTATAGTAAGAGAAAATAATCATTGGACCTGCTAACTCTTTTCAAGAAGAAAACACATGACCTGTATCAGAATTGCTGCAGACTGGTTTTTACAGCATGTTTTCACTCACATCTCCCTAAATTAGAAGCAGCTTTGAATGTACACTCATTTCATTTTCCTCCCCATTTTGTCCTTGTTTTCATACAAATGAAATGTTTGCATGTGTTTTGTAAATTACAAACAAGCTAACCTTCATTTTGCAGTTCAGACCATCTCCTGATGCCTTACAGACAACAAACTGAGGAACGCTACTCAGAAGCTCTCAACTCCAGTTGGAAACTGGATTGTATATGGATTAAAAATCACATGCTGCTTCTATTTAAAGAAAAAAAGCCTTTGTGTTTAAATAATCACTGTATAACAAACCACTCTGTTTAGAGAAGACATTCAGCTGATCTAATCATAACACACAGAGTCTGTTCAGATAAGTTGGTCTCTTGGCTATATACCTGTGACCAGAGAAGATAAACACATTACAGCTAACCATTATTACTCACAACATGAGAAACAGGAGGGCACCCACTGACCTAAGCTGACATAGACATAAATAAACCAAAAGACCTGAATTTTCACACAGTCCCTAAGTTACGGAACTTGCTGCCATAAGATGCTGTTCAGGACAAAAGTAGAAATAGGTTTAAAAAACAGAAAGGAAATCAATAAATGAGGGCGAGATTTGGTGATTACTATAACACAATTCACCAGACATATCCTCTATCCCATGAATTTTCTGATCTACTGATACCAGGGCTTTACCTGGGAAGGCTCACTCTGTCCATGCTCTGCCTTTTCCCATCGCATCTCCTGCCAGCTGCTGGCACAACACGCAATGCCACGCTGACTTTTTGGGTGATCTGGTATAGCAGTTCATATATATTTTCCAGTATGCTAAAATGGCTAACCATTTACCTTTCAACAATGCTAAAAAGCTAAGCATTTAGTTTCCAACAACGTTCATGTTATTAATACCTAGTTTAGCATCTTCTACAGTTTATGGCCAGACATAATTTTTCCCAAACATTTCAACCATTTGCTAAAGTTCAGGAGCCAGTTAACCTGCAGATTTTAGTATTACACAGTTTTTCAAAGAAAGTATGTACTGTTAGGTACACATAAGAGACACCACATATACTTTTGATCGGTAACTTTCTGGCTATGAAAGGAGGTAAGCAGTCCAGCGCCCACTATGAAATGCATAACTATATCCAGTTCCTCTCTAAAGTGGTTTAAAACTGGATTTGGACCAGGGGAGCAAATACCAGCACATAACAGAAATCGAGTTGATAGTTGGCAAGCGGTCTTTTTAACGGATCCCACTATCTACAATCTCCCCTTTCGGCTCTGGGTCTCCCATTTGCCCCCAAATCAACACACCAAAACATTCAGGACAAGCTGAAAGCAGATTGCACCAGTGCTGTCTGCCTTTTAAAAGAATTTATGGGTCAGGCAGGGGAGAGGAAAAAAAGAAAGGAAAAAAGAGTACTACCTTTACTTCTGATTATACCTCTTCGGGCATGAGAGAGAAGAGCCAAGCAACAGCACATGGGCACAGTTCATTCACAAGAATGTAATTTCACTGCAGGTACAGTGTTTGTCCACTCAGAAAAGGTGACAGGATCAAAGCTAAAAATGTACCATTTTTCCTACTTTGAAACTCTTACAGATAGTTTCTTTCCCAACACATCTTGAAAAGCAAAACCATGACCCATATGTCACAAATAATACCTTTATGGATTTTCCAGTAACACAAACTAGCCGTAAAAAATTCAGCCTCCAACTGTATCAAGCCTGTATTCAATATTCAAGTCTCCTCTTTCCACAGAAAAAAGATACCTGACAATTCTGTACAAACTTCACCGACGTTTTACTGGAAATTGTTACAATACTGTGAAGGGTAAGGAGAAACAGCTATTTTTTAAAATCAGTTTCCCTCTAAACTACCAGTATTTTTCAAACAGCTATTAAAAAGAAAACAGAAAAATTCTAGATCTCACAACGTGCATTTTTTCAGCCAGAAGAAACCCGGACAATCTCACGTTGGCATCTTTGTTTTGCATGCAATGATTTTATAGCAAACGTAAGTCTGCTACTTCATAAAGTTTATTTTGCTTTTCCGTGATGAGGCCAAGCTGAGGCAAATATGCTGCTCTGTACAGAAACTGCATTTAGCACTTGTTTGGTAGGCCAATGTCCTACACCTCATTTATTTTAGAAAAATTAGCTAGAAAACAATAAAAAGTAATTTCTTTGTGAAGCGCTAAACTAAGCTAGACAAATGTGCAAACAAAGCTTTCTCTTCCAAATATTTATGCACCATCAGCATGTTTTAATACAAGTTTCCACCCTGCCTGTCTTCCCCTGAAGCAAGGCACATATGACAGCATTTCAGAGCACATTTTAATGGGATTTTCCAGCCAACCAAAAATCAAATTGCATAGAAGTGATGGAAGAGTCATAAATACATATTTCATCTTATAGAATTACATGGTAACTAGGGAAAAGATAATGAGGCATAACTCCTTTACAGATTTTTATGAAGTTTTCTGTCACACTGGGAAACTGCATAAAGAGAGTGCATCCAAATCCACAGAACAGCTGCAGTCATACTCCTCAGTGAAACAGAAGGGTAAACAGCACTACAAACAAGGAAAAAGAAAGACAAAGAATTTTAAAAGTACTGCTGTTTCCCTCTCTCAACACCCATGCCCATCTCCCCTCATATAAGCTTTATGTGAGTTTCCAAATACACTAAGATGCACACCTTATGACTATCTTTTTTTACTGCATTACCCTCAATTTTTTATAAGTAGGATTTGAACAAACCTACACACAAAAGTGCTCCAGCTGATTTACAGGTTTGGAGTATCAAAGCCTTGAAAAGGAGCCAAAGGAATTTCTCCTCACTTCCCAGGACTGCTACCTACCCTTTGCGGGGGATCAGAGCCCCAGATGTGCGCCGATGCAGTTCTGTGCTCTGCACTACGGCTTCGCACCCCTCCCACCAGCCTCCCTCTCCTCCTCTACCCCTTTGCTCTCAAAGAGGGCCGCAAAAAGGAAGGATGAACTTCCTAGGCTGTATCTGCCACCGAAGCCAACCTATTGGGCACCTAGTTTTACATCCCTCCTTAGCTACCTTGTAGTCTCAACAACAAAGATTGCTTTTAGTTTAATAAGGCTGAAATCAAGTATCAATTTTTATTTTAAATGGGTACAATTCTGCAAGAATTACTAGAAATGCAAAAGCTGGAAACTTCAACAGTATTTCTTTTCAAAGGGCATTAACACAATTTTCCTGTTTTGCGATTGTTTTCCTTCAGTAAAAGGGCTTTCTGTGTATCTGGGGTTTATTCTCGTCCTCTAGCCCAACAATTGTATCCATTGGTCCTTTCCAATCAACTACTACAGAACAGCAGAAACTCTCAAATTCATGGAAGTTTTCCTACAGAAAGCACACTAGTATAGAGGATGGAGGCATTCTGAACATTGTAACTTAAGAAAAGACTGGAAGACAAATTCGTATCTAACTCAAGTTTGCCACTTATGAAGAAATAAACACCACAGTAAAGCCTTTAACTGATCAACCATACAGCACAAATGCATAGGAAAGAAGCTGCATGAGTTCCAGCAGTCACAAAACTACTTGTATTGGAGCATACTTACAAAGAGTATTCCACATGTTCCAGCGCTGTGAAAACACTAGAGCAGCTCTGAAAACTAAAACAATAATTCTGCTGACACTCTCCTACTCCTTATGAAGTGATTCAGTACAATATCCCTTCTGCCTGTGAGCAGGAAGCACAAAAAAGTATATAACAAAAACAACTCAGGAGGATTTTAGCTTTAAAAATCAGTTGTAAAAGATTTAAGGCAAGAAGAATTTTACAGATATTGAAGTTCCTAACACTGATATGCCAAATTAATGCGTCAAATTTGTGTGCAATTAACTGTATTTGAAGATAGGATTTATCTTCGTTGTGTCAAAAACATTAACTTAAAATAAAGTTAATTCTTGAAAAATTCACTCACAACTGAAAGATCCTCTATAGGACCTAGCACGTCCAACATTTGTTCTTGGAAGATGTAAAAGGTGTTCTCCCTATCACACCCAAGAATCTGTATACCTACTCCATGACCCAGAGAATGTGAAGTAGGAGTCTTCTAATGCAAACAAATACATCACTGATGTTTTTAAGTAATTCTGTTGTATTCATTTACATATGTAACACATTACAGAAGCCACTGGAGAAACTTCTAATGCATGCTGGTACATGTGCATCTCCAACTTCTGTATTTCTAATGTAGATCACNCAAATACATCACTGATGTTTTTAAGTAATTCTGTTGTATTCATTTACATATGTAACACATTACAGAAGCCACTGGAGAAACTTCTAATGCATGCTGGTACATGTGCATCTCCAACTTTTGTATTTCTAATGTAGATCACTAAACCCCCACAAAAAATTCATAGAACCGTAGAGCAGCCCACATTGTAAGGAACCTCAAAAAATCATCTGGTTCAACCTTTCGTGGGGAAGAGAGCCTAGATGAGGTTACCTAGCACCCTGTTCAATTACATCTTGAAAACCTCCACGATGGGGATTTCACCATGTCCCTTGGGGAACTGTTCCAGGGATTGATTGTTCTCACCACAAAAAATTTCTTTCTTATACCAATATAAAAACTTTGATCAAACCTTTGCCAAAAGTTCCAAAAGAATGGCCATAGTGAAAGTGCTTTGATACTTCTATTTTTCTGAGACAACTTGCAGATCCAATGAGCTTGTAGCTGGGCACTTCTTTACAGCCAGTCGTAAGTGGCATTTCCATAAAAGATGAGTTTGTTGACCTTTCTTCTCATTTTCTGAATTTGACCCCAAGATCTGTACGCCAGGTTCTCGTCCCTCTTGAGGGACTTCCTTGGATATTCTCCCTTGAGCAGTCTGCTGCTGCTCTTCAAAGATATTCAGCAGAGAAACATACCGATATGCTGCTGCTTCACTGATAGTTTTGGAGTCAGCACTTAAATCAACCCTAGCTAAAGCTGCTGCCTGCGCAGGTGGTCCCCCCCAACACAGTCACATAGTTCCATTCCATCCCTTGAGTCAATACAAGGTTTGGCTGGTAGCCCCCAAGGCCGGCCAGCCAGAGGCAGCCCAGTAGAAAGCCTTTTGTGTGCGTGCGTGTCAGCGTGCTTGTTATAGTCGGACTAGTTTCATTTCAAAACAAATTGGCTCCCTGGTTCAGTTGACTGCACAGCATTGAGAGTGCTAGCGCTAGCACAAGGGAAGCAGTCAAAATGCACAGACAGAAGGGAAAAGCAAGAACTCTTGTTATTCAGGCAGCAGGACATGCTTAGATCAGTTAAGATGCTTACAAAGCCACACTCAGTTTTCCAGGCTAAGCCATGCCTTTATTCTGCTGCTGCCCACAGCTCTGACAGCCAACAGCAGCAAACATAAAACAGCACAGTGAGTCCGTTTCATTTCTGATACTCGGAACTGCTCAGCAGTACTGAAATAGAATGTCAAGGACTGTGCTAATTTCAGCTGCCACAGGGGAAATCTGTAGGAAGACATGCGAGAGAGTTAGCTAGTAATTCTGCTGTTGAGATCTCTTTCAATCCTTCCCCATAGCCATGAGGATGAAGATTAGGGAAAAAAGATGAACAGAAAGCTGCTTCTCCTCCCAGCTTTATTTAGCAAACAGTTTGAAGAGTAATGTTCTGCAAATAAAAGCTGAAGAATATACACAAGGTCAGTAAATAGCACACTTATAAACCTGGAGGTACAGGCAGGTGAAAAAGTTCACGTCTGATGAAGCCACTATTTCTAAATTTTCCTGGTAGCATTCCCATAAACTGCCTCACACCAGTGAGCTAAAAAATCCACACCGTTTGAGTCAAAAAAGAAATCATTCTTCAAAAATGAGTAGCAAACATTTAGAAAAACAGCTAATTATAATAACTATTATACAGTTTTGACAGTTATATTAATTAATTTAGCGATAAGGATTTAATGAGGAATGGCTGTAAAGTCAATCTTGAAACTGGTCCACGGCATTTGTTCTTATACCACAGGAAAACAGAGATCTCAGCAAAACTGGAACATGCAGAATTACAACAACAGGGTAGGACGTCTCGGAGTAAATGGAAAAATCTCATCTACCCTGGAGTTCTGGCAAACATGGAAGTTCTGCAGTTTCAGGCAACAAAATGAACTACTTCACCAGGATTAAGAAGTCTCCTTCTCCTCTGTTACTACCTTTCACAAAGTGTCTCTCTGGATTTTTGTATCACTTAATCTGACCACTGCTGGAGTTATCATACTGGTGCAGACTGACCACGATGTTGAAAAACTGAAAGTATGTTGAGTGGGTTATCTTAAAACATGAGATGGCAACTTTCAACAGCCATTGCAGAAGTGATGTGAGAAGGTTGATTCAAATGCTTTAAAAGAAACACCCCACTGACCAGGTACACAGCACAACATAATGTATAAAATATGAGTGATCTCAAACTTTCAAGATGCAATTCGAGGATAGTCTGTCTCTCCCCCACGTAAGGACATCTACTCTCCAAAACAAACAAAAAAACCAAACCACAATCCAAAACCCATAAAGCAGCATTCTTAGTTTAAAAACAGGTAACACTTCTTGTACTACTGTATTGTCCAGGAGGCTTAGCCCTGGATGCCAACTCCAGTATGTGGGGCTGTGCAAGTATGTTTCTTGTCCGATTTTACAAGTGTATTTCTCAACAGATGCTTAAGTTCTATCCAAAGTTAAAAGATACTTTAAATAATTATTATCTATCATTAAAAAAAAGCAATAGCCTGAAAAACACATAAAATAACTTCCAATAAATCTGTTTCCTTAGCAAGCCAAAACACACGGTATGATTTTAAGGTGGTTGGTATGTACTTCCTTTAACTTTCAGTACGAAGACAGGCTTTCCTTTTGAAATGTAGCTATTTTAATAATGGTATTCAGCAACCTTGATTAAAACACAGATCACTTGATAATCAGGACCATCAAAACTGTCGGCAACAAGAGAACAGGCTAAGCATACTTCAGACCTCTCAACTGTATATCAAACTATACTTAACAAGAATCAGAAAACAAAACAAAGGTAAACAAGGAAAGGGCTCGGCATTGTCAGATTAGATTTTAAAAGGTCAAATAGTTAACGACATCGGAACCCAAACAAAAATAGCTGGCAGGAGAATAGACATTAGGTCATTAATCCACTCCCTTGCCAATTATGTATTGTTCTCTGCTGCACATTGTAAGTGCTTTCGCTTATAACGTGGAAGAGGAGAGGAAGCAAGGGATGAGGGCAAGAAAGTAGATTGTCTTTGGAGGCTGAAGCAGAACCCCCCCCATCCCCCAACATTAAAGAAACAAAGGCAGAGAAAGACAGCATCCTGGAAACGCAGCTGAGTGATAGGAATTCATGAAAGAGCAAGATGACAAGCAGCAGAGAAGTTCAGAATAGAGCTGAGAACCTGAAAGCAAAAGCACTTAACAGGATAGTACAAGAAAATAAAATTCTTGCCTATAGGAACATGGTGTCATTTGTTGAGTAAATGGGAAACCATGAAGCACATAAGATTTACGAGATTAATGGATGAGGGAAGTGGAGAGGCAAAATGGCTTAGGTATTTTCCCAGCACTCATACGAGGGGTAAGTGGTACCAACCGCATCTCTTGTTCCCTTGCCCATTTGTCTAAGAGCCAGGTAAGAGAAATGATCCGGGGTCAAAAGTAAGTCAGATATAAATTTTTTTTCAACCTAATTCTGTGATCCACCTCACCAGATGGACACGGAAATGGTTACACTACCACAAGTGAGGGAGGTCACAGAGGTAGTAGGCAGGACAAAATGATGGAAAGAAGATCACAGGAAAAGGGAGCTGTTTAAAACAACACAGCAAACAAAAATGCTTCACAATACTGTGGTCTAAAATAAGTTAGCACTGTCCAGAAGCATATTTTATCCCTGCTTTTGCCACAGAATTCCTTCATGACTCCACATAAATTAGTTAAAAATGCAGTTTTCAGTGTGAACACTAACTGCATGCATTTTATTTTAGAGGTTTCTTTCCCAAAATCTTACTGCTTGATTTGCAAAAGCAGCATAGGCTTAGAGCAAATACTCAATTTATTTGCACCTGTGCACTAGGACGCTGAACGCAACACCCTGAAAAGAAACCAGATCCCTAGCTGGACCAGATTTGGTCTTCATAGCTTTATCTCCCATTCTTCACGTGGAGTGGGAAGATGATTGTTTCCTTGTCTTGGGAGAGTTTTCTCAATTAAGGGCAGATTTGTCGAGTACTGAGATATTAAGGTAATAAGCACAACAGAAGACAGGGAAATTTATAATTCCATAATCAAAGCAGAATTTGAACGCACATTTGGGTAACGTTAAGAAATTAAGTCTTGATGTCACACAACCAAAGTAAAGAGACTAAGATCAAAATGCTTAATCTCTTCAATACCTTGTATATGACAGGATATTTTATACAACAAACAGTATGTTATTACTTAATAGAAAACTGTAGTTCAATCTAAATGTAAACAGAGGCTGAATTAAAGCTAACTAAATAAAGTTCTCCTCTTCTTCATTTGTGAGTGCTTCTGGAAATAATAATATTAGTATAGTTACTCGAACTGTGTGTACCTACCCACTCCTAACAAAGGAAAACTATGTTATAATCTCAACACCTACATGTGTTATAACCAGATGCAATGCTTTGCTCCTGAACTAATACATTATCTTGCAGCATTAGTTGGATGCAAATCTCTGGATAAACTTGCGTGAGAAAGGGATAATCCATGTTTTGCCTGGGGATTTCTCGGTATTTGCTAATTCCAAGAAAATAGAGACACACAGGAATTCAAGGCTCTATCCTAATCTGTTTTGGAAAACAAACTTTTCTTGTCTAAAAGAGGTTGAAGTGAGATGGCTGAACAGATGAGTAAAAAGTCTCACTCCTCTGTTTCCATGCAATACTCGCACAGAAATTCCCCATCCCCTCTTCTCCGGCTTCTGATCTTACTTGCCTGGTCCAGCATGAACTACGCTTGCAAACTCACCCTTACTGGATATGTCTACTCAGACAGCTAGTCACCTCTTGCACTTGTAAACCTCCCCCACAACGGCATTATCAATGGCACTCCCTCTGTTCAACACAACACCCAGAATGTGCAACATCGCAGTTGCACAATCCCTTTACCCAGGCATTTGCATGCCTATGTGTATACATACACACACATACACAACAAAACCCAGTGCTTTTTACATAGGTACTTATTCACTTATATACAAAAAAAAAAATTCTTTCCCTCCTCTATCATACATCTTTCCTTGAGCTAGCATAAGCATCCCTACGGCAGTGCAGAGAAGGCAAGTACTAACTCGGTTAATCAGAAAAAAATGTTTGAAAGCTTAGTGTGAACCTATGGGTAATACTCCATGCCACTTCACCCCACTGCTATATAAACAATGGTGCCAGCATGGGGAGAAGATGGTACAGAAGGCAGCAATGAGCAGCAAGGCTGCAGAAAAAGCATGACTAAGGTTCGTTTTTCAGGGTTTTTTTAGTGTGACAGCATCAGCCAACAGTAATAATAAATTTAAGGTGTTGATTTTAATCCAGAACACCAACATCTGCATAACCGCCCCTCTTCTCTCCCCAGACTTATCTATGACAAGGCCGTAATGAAAACTTGAGATTCTTTCAAGTGTCTTCATTTGCTTATAGTCTTCTTCCGTTTACTCACTGGCTCCGTTCCTTGCCATTCTGTTCCCAACAAGTCTAGCCACTGCTGGCTCTTCCACCTCTCAAGCAATGCAACGCTCAAGCCCAGTTCTGACTGTGCGACACTGGAGCCCCCTGTTCCCCTCGTGTGGATATGAATAAATCGTTCCCTTGCCAGTGTTACGCCTAGGAGGAGGTCTCAGATCCCTGGAGAACCAGGCTCATAGCCTCAACGCACCTACCATACGCGGCATCTTAAAAGCTCCAGTCGCTGCCCTGGCTACTGCAGGCCTAATACAGATGGGAGTCCGGGTGACCCGGCTAGAAGTAAGAAAAGTTTTAACAGAAATGTGAGAGCTTCAGATGGCTGTGGTTTTATTCTGGTGGCGGCGTCTTCTAAAACTTAAGTGGAAAATTTAATAGCTTTGGAGACAACCATTAACCTCCTTCAGAAAAGAAAGTCCGCAGGATTCTTCCTTTGTTAAAAACAGCCAAAACACTTTCTTCCCTGGCTTAACTGGAAACGGCACAACACCCCTGAGAGAAGTTCTCCGGGCGGCTCTGGCAGCACCGGCCCAGCCGCCAGAGCTCGGCAAGGGGAGGGGGGCGGCTGGCCGGCTGCGCTTCACCCTTCCTCCCCTCTGAGGGCCGCCCCGCCGGGCACATCCACCCCCAACCCCGCCTCCGGGACCCCCACCCCACGCACGCCGGCCGGGCAGCCCCGAGTGCGCCCCGCCCTGCCCGCTCACCCCCGGGGCCCCGCTCCGGGCGGCCCCTTCCCCTCCCCGGGACACCCCGCGGACCCCGGCACCGCCGCTGTCTGTGGGTGCCCCCACAGGCACCCGCCTGCCTGCCAGCCCCGGCCCTCCCCCGCGGCGCGGCTGCCTGCTCCGCTCACGGGACGGGACGGGACGGGACGGGACGGG
>VZSC01013707.1:45538-64840 GCA_013398225.1 Steatornis caripensis | reverse complement strand
ACAGGCTGCCCAGAGAGGCTGTGGACTCTCCTTCTCTGGAGAGATTCAAAACCCATCTGGACAGGTTCTTGTGCAACCTGCTCTGGGGGCACCTGCATTAGCAGGGGGGTTGGACTAGATGATCCCCAGCGGTCCCTTCCAACTCCTGCCATTCTGTGATTCTGTGTAATACTTACTCCTATAGTTGAAATGCTGAGAAGGTGGGTAGAGATGCACTTTACAAGCAAAGACTGGGTTTAGAAGAAAGGAAGAATGTCCTGAATCATTTTCATGTTTCATTTTGTGTTACATTTCTCACAGTAGGATGTATAATTAGTGAATGTGGGTTCTTACGTGCTTTTGATGGTCAGAATGACATGTTAAGGACTGCCCAAGTAGCATGACAAAAACTGTGATTTTCGAATGCTGAGTCTGATGTTTCAGGGAATGTTTAAGTTTTGCGAATAGCAATTCAAAACTGAAGGTCAAAATATGAAATTTTATATGCAGTATTGACAGACTTTTAGCTCAATTTCTCTTTTCCAAAAGAAAAGTTTTCTTTTTTTGCATCCGATAGCAGTTGCATCAGTGAGAAAAACACTGTTATTGCTTATGTTGATAATACTTCTTAGGACTGGAAAACCATGGTCAATGCTATGAAGAAGGAATTCAGAGAAGACACAAATACATTTGGAACAAAAGGTATAATTTAAATTATGGGATTGTAATTGCTTCTGAAATACAGATAACTATATTCTATTTACAGTTTGGTCTGAATCATCAAAACCTCTATTTTGAATTATAGATGCATAACTCACTAACCTAATGATTTATTGATTGTCTAAAATGAAACTGTATTTTGTAATTCAATATACAGATACTGATTAGGTTTAAACACAATAAAAATAAAAGAGCATTTTATGACTCAGCTGCAACTTTAAAAATATTTTTACTAAATAAATGATGGGAAAGGTACAAATTTTAGAAACTGTGTATATCTGAGACTAGAATATTCTTCAGAATAATAGCCTCGAGTTTGTCCTGAAATAATACCACTTGAAATTTCCGTGGTATGAATGAAATATAGCGGCAAGCTCCATTAGGTTGCTTGAGAGTTAAGTTGCCTTCCTCAGGATGGTCTCATTTGGCCGTTTGCATTTTCTTGTAGGTGATTGGGACCTATTTTCATGTAAAAGGCTGAATTTATCTTCCTGCCTGCCACAGTCTAATGCAGGTACTTGCGATACTATTGTCCCTGCTGGTAAGTGAGAGTGGGAGTATCTGGTGGCTCATTCTGGCCCTCTCAGAAGACAGCAGCAGAGGCAGTCCATTCACCTCATCTTAGCCTCTTCTCTTCTACGATGTGGAGCAGCAGCTGTTCTGAGTCCCCCTTCCTGTCCGGTCCCCATAGTTGTCTGTAACCTGGAAATTGTTTGACAAATTGCTGTTGCTGTTAGAGAGAATGAAATGGGGAAAGCAACTGCTCGTGGAGAGATGTTGCCATAAGCTGCTGCAGTATTTGGAGTTCAGGATTTGTGTATGGCTGAGTCACAAGACTTGGATTTGACTCCTAATCCCAGTGCTGCCAAGGCTGGCCCATTGTGAATCTAGGGCTTAATGTTTTCTTCAATGTCTTGACACTTGATTCCAGGGTCGTGATGCCTAATGACGAAGCACTTTCCAGGGGTCCCCATTCTCTTGTTATTGCCATCAACCATGGCATCAGTCTTGATTTCTTCCATATATCTTGGTTCACATAACAGGCCAAACTTCAGACTGTGATGCTTCTTAATGATGAGGTTAGAGTTGAGAGCTCCGGTGTCCACACACACACCCAGAATTTGTTTGTAGGGAACTACCCAGCTCTTCCATGCACCTCTGACCTCTCCCTGTGAGCATGTTGCAGACCCCTGGAAGTCCAGAAACAGGACACGTGCACCACGTGAAGGAAAGAGGAGGAGAAGAGTTTTTAGCAGAAAGAAAAGGACCTGTTGCCACTGCCTCGTAAAATATCTGTGGGAAGGGGCTGTTCAGCAACATGTGTGGAAGCTCAGATTCATTAGGAGGCAGGTGAATGTGAAAGAAAGTACAGCAAAAGTACAGTTCTGGTGGTGGAAAGCTGTTTGAAATGTAGAAGACAGCAAAATAAGGAAAGTAGGTTTGGCAAGTCTGTATCAAAGGCAGCTAATCAGGATGGGCAAAAAGGGACATGAAATCTGACTCAGAAGCTCTGTTGTGGAGAAAAGAGAAGCTTTGACAATTGTTAAATTCATCTTTAAGGAATGAAGGAAACACAGCCAGGTACAAGCTATGCAGATACTTGGAATTCGACAGTCCCCCTGCGTTTTGGCTGGATGGTGGAGACAGGCACGCACTGTTGTAGGTTAGGTCTTCAAGAGTTGTGAATTTGCATCTGCCTTTCTTTGGAAGGCAGGGAGTTTTTCTGTAATAATTTATGAGTGCTTGCCACACGTTGTTGGAATATGTAGTATTCAACCATATCTATTTAACTTAATAGCATGTGGTTGGGAAATAACCAGGGAAGGCAGTAGATGAAACATTTTATAAGGGCTAAGAGACAATTTTTAACTTAGTAATTATGCAGTACTTTCTTCCTTGATTCCAGACGTGTTGCACAGTTTGTTTGTGAAGGCTTAGAGCCAAAAGCTCAAAAGGGCAATGAAAAAGTTAAAAAAAACTGTGAACAGAGGACAAGAAATGTCACAGCTGTATTGGAAGAGAGCAAACTCTCACTGAGCCTTGCTGAAAGGAGTGGAGGCACAAAAGCAGACCAATCCTTAAGTAGAACTCATTAGGGAATCTTACAGTTATGATGTAAGATTCCCCAGAAATCATTACTCAGAAATGAATCAATTTTTAAGGATATAGTTTAATAAAATATAAATTGGGAGAGGTATCTTCGTTCCAAAGTGAGATTTCCAGACAGAAAGAGACTTATTAGTATGGGTAATAAATTTGCTGTGTAGGTACTTTCCCTGGATTTTTGAAAACAAATTGAAATCTCTGTTCTCCTACTTCCCATACATGAGGTAGGGAAACATTTGGATCCCACTTCTTGGAGATGTCTCACTAATTAAGTATTCACCAGAACAGCAGTAGTAAATCCATCTACCACCTGAACATCTTAACTGCCTTTTAAGCTGAATAACTCTCAGTTTTCACAAAAAAGTCTTAAACCTCAGTTTCTCCCTGACTTCTGCTGTGTAATATAAATAATTTTGAAATTTTATGTCACACCTGCTTTCACCTCTGAGAGTAAACAGTCATTAGTTTTTAGAAAGATTATTATAGGATTGTAACCCCAGGGTGCCTTTAGGAGGGCCACTCCTAAATCCTGAAGAAAAGAGGAACAAAAGTGAGAATACAAGCAGACCGTTCTGGAGTGAAATAATTATCATTATCACGCAGCCCAGGAGCAAGACGAGGAGTGGGAGAAACTGGGATTCCAGCTGAAGGGAGGTGGAAGTCCAAAGCCTGTCTCAGTAAAGGAACTGACGAGACTTAAAAAAATGGAAGGAAGCAGAGTTGCGGCTGGTTTCTAGAAAAATATATTATAGTATGCACCCTAAATTTCATCACAGCGTATGCATATAAAGAAAGTGTGCCTTTCAAAGTCTTTTTTATGTGTGTAATATGATACAGTTAAACATACTTTTAAATACAGAACTTCCTTCAAAAAAGCAAAGGGGAAAGTATCGTTTAGTGCTGAGAATAGTGCAGGTTTATTATGGATGCTGTCTTTCAAGCTCACATACTAAGTTTTCCTGTTTGTGCTGTGCATTGTGTTTGCACAGCTAAATTGTACCTTGCACTAGAGCATTTTCCCAGATGTCACATTTTCAAGTAAATTTAACTGGTTTATTATCTCTTTGCCATCAAACAAAACAAACAAAGGTAAAACTAAGAGGTTTCCAAAGATCTGAAGATTCAATGTCCTCATTTCTCGATGTTTTCTGCTCCATAACTTTTTCTCATCTCCTGACAAATGACAA
Organism: Steatornis caripensis; assembly: GCA_013398225.1. Taxonomy (NCBI): domain Eukaryota; kingdom Metazoa; phylum Chordata; class Aves; order Caprimulgiformes; family Steatornithidae; genus Steatornis; species Steatornis caripensis. The sequence continues at coordinate 60,848 of VZSC01013707.1, read as the reverse complement.
ATTGCAGCACTGAAAGGGCTGTTCTGATAATGGGAAAATTTGTCTTGTTTTGCCATCTAATTTTGAAACTTCTGATGGCACAAAGAAGCAATAACTGCTGTGGGGAATTGTACAATATTTTCCAGTGTATTCAGCCATTTCTCCTCTCCAGTCTCTCTGCCTTGAGATCTTGGACTGGAGAAGCATTCCTCTCAGCCCTATAGGGCTACAACAGCTTCTCTTTAGGGCCCATTAAAGTTGCCTCTTAATTAGGCGGAGGAGCCTGTCTGTAAAGGCAGCACTGATGAGTGATGTTCCCAAGGAGCCAAGTGTGTTGCCTCGTAAAGCCCCCTAACCCTGCTTCTGCGCTGAAAAAATCTGCCTCGCGAAATCTTCATGTCAGCAGACAAGCTTCACTAAGCAGTTGCTTGCTGCATTATGTGAATTTGCGCCACATTAATGAATTATACACTCTTGGGCTATTTTCAAGTGCGTTTAAATATCACTGTGTAATACATTAACTCGATTCAAATATTTTACATTTTTTAATAATCCTTTATTATTCCAGCACAGCAACATTGGAATGTTTAGTGTTCTGAATGACTGACTGTTCACATCTAAATGGCTTTGTGCTTTCAGAAATTAATTTGTGATTTGCTACACTCCCTTCCCAAACACTGACAGGATCTGACGTGCGTTCCAGTTGCATTGTGAATTGTTGAGAGAGCACCATTTTGCGTCTGTGAAGGTATTTACCTGAATCGCTGTAGAGCACACAAGTGTGCTATTGATCAAAGCCAAATATTGCAAAATAATTGCAAGAGTGTTTCTGTTCCGTAACCTGCAGTAAGGAGAGCAGGCTGCATGTAAGTCCTACACCATTGGTTTTATAGTGTATATTTTAGTTTGATTGGTGGCCTCCATGTCACCAATGAAAGTGCCATAATTATTTTTCTGATCCTGAGCATTTATATCTCCTGGAGTTTCTTGTGTGGCATTGAAATAAATAAAGGGAAAAAGAAAAAGAAACACATAAAGGGAAATATATAAAAACAAACTGGGTAATGTAACTGTGCAGTTCTTCCCTACACATTAGCAACCACAAAATCCCCAGCACTGTATTACATGAGTCTGCAAGTTAAGACAGTGGTAAACCTTGGAACTGAAGATTATGTGCCTAGAGCCCTACTAGCACAATAAAAAAAACAACTTTCTAGTCAGGGTTTCTGAGTAGCTTTGTTTCTCACTGGAAAAGAATGTGAGGCTATTCAGACTAACATCCTGGAAGAAAAACAGATAGCTGGTGAAATAATACCATTCTTAAAAGAGAGTCTGACCACTGTTAGGAAAATTCCATTTCCCATGATATTTGTGGAAATAAGTGATTTTGGATTCTCAGTGCTGTGAATTTGGAATATATTTCCGTACTGTTAAGAAGAGAGGAAGAATAGGAAATAGGTGAGTGACTTTTCATTTTAGAACGCCATAAAAAGCTTTTAAAAGTCCGTTTAATATAAAAAATAAATAAGCAACTGTGTTTAACAGGGCTGTTCTAGCAATCTCAGCATCCCTGTAACATCACAAGCAACTCAGATTTCTTTTCTGTGGTTTATAGTGTCTCTCCAGAACACCTACGCAAAATAGGATCCTGGAAATGCATTTTTTTTTTCTCAAAGTCTGTTATGCTGTTTGTAATATGTATTTGATACACACATTTAGTGATGAGATGAGCATACAAAAAGAGCAAATATCCCAAGTATAAAATCCAACATAAATTTAAATGACTGGAAATTGACTTATTTAGCACTTTGTTACTTCATGCTGTCAGAATTCCACTGACATGTTCTGATAAGATGCAGCACTGTGTGCTTTCTAATTGTTACCAAAAGTCTAAGGAGAATTGTATTTATTCTGTACGATCCTCCAAGTACATGTCTTGAATTTACTCACAACACAATGGTGACCAAATCCTGCTTAATGAGAGATCTTATTAGAAGACCCCAGTTCTTCTCTGGGCAGAAGAACAGGTCTCTGGGATGAGTGACTGATAGACCAGATGGGTGTCCTGCCAGTCAGAGGGACCTTGGCAAGCTGGAGCTATGGGCCAACAAGTCTCATGAAGTTGAACAAAGAGAAATGACAAGCCTGCCCCTGGGGAGGAATAACACTGTACAACTGACCGCCCGGAAAGCAGCTTGGCAGAAAAGGACCTGGGAGTCCTGATGAATGCCTGCCTGACCATGAACCAGCCATGTGCCCCTGTGGCAAAGGCGGCCAACAGCATCCTGGTCTGCATTGGGCAGAGCCTCATCAGCAGGTGATGGAGGGCGGTGATTCTTCTCCTCAGCTCAGCCCTGGTGAGACACATTTGGAGTGCTGGGTCCTGCTCTGTTCTCCACAGTACGAGGGAGGCATGGGCTTAACTGGAGAGAGTCCAGTGAAGCGCCATGAGAATGATTGAGCATCTGTCGTATGGGGAGAGGCTGAGAGAGCTGGCACTGCTCAGCCTGGCGAAGGGAACACTCAGGTGAATGTTATCCACATGTATAACTAGCTGATGGGATGTTTATGCCATAGAAGATGAAACCAGACTCTTCTCAGTCGAGCCTAGTGACAGGACAAGAGGCAATGGCACAAACGGAAGTACAGGAAATTCCATTTGAATATAACCCCCCTTTTTTTTATGGTGAGGGTTGTCTAACACAGGCACAGGCTGCCCAGAGAGGCTGTGGAGTCTTCATCCTTGGAGATCTTAAAAAACTGACAGGACATGGCCTTGAGCACCTGCTCTGAGCAGTGGTTTGAACTAGATGATCTCCAGAGGCGCCTTCCTGCCTCAGCTGATGTGTGCTTCTGTCTCCAGGCAGATTCCATGTAAATAAGTGTTTTGCAGGGTTAAAGACTATGGCAGCGGGTCTGAAATGTAGGACTAGGCCAGATCTTGTGTTTTGAAACAAATTGTACATGTTTCGAGTAAAAGAGAAGAGACAGGTATGAGGAACAGCATACACGTAGACCAGGTCTAGCTGCAGTACGAGGGTGTACGCCTGATTTGCAGAACGAGGGTGCAGCAGGAGGCTGCCGCTGGATGAGGACCAAGGAGCAAAAGCCGTGGGTTGCAGGGAGGGGGGGCCAGGCGCCTCCCCTGGCAGCTTCCTGGCCTGGGGCGGAGGCCTCCAACAAGGCTTCCCAATGCTTTTCCTCACTGGCCTATGGCTTTCTTTACCATCATCATCTCCAGCCCCCTCTCCCGGTGCAGGTGTTGCAAGGTGCTGGGGCACTCCAGGCCCTGACATCTAAATTGTGCCCACACTGGACTCACTGTCCAGTTTAAATCAGCAACTGTTTCACAGCTACCCATGACTTACCTAACTGAATGGTCAAAAAGGTACAACGGGAGAGATTTTAAAGTCTGAAAAAATGTGACTATTACTGCTGGGAANCCCCTCTCCCGGTGCAGGTGTTGCAAGGTGCTGGGGCACTCCAGGCCCTGACATCTAAATTGTGCCCACACTGGACTCACTGTCCGGTTTAAATCAGCAACTGTTTCACTGCTACCCATGACTTACCTAACTGAATGGTCAAAAAGGTACAACGGGAGAGATTTTAAAGTCTGAAAAAATGTGACTGTTACTGCTGGGAAATACAGCAAGCAGAGGACTCCCTGGTGAAGTGCTGACTCCTTGTGTTAGTAAGTGTCTTAGTGAATGAAAGGCTTTCAGTTCCCTGCATCCAAGCCTGCATGAAATCACAAGGTTTGAGCTTCTGTATCTGCATCAGTAATGTAATCATCTGCCTTCAGCTCTGAGGATTATCCTTCTTAGCATTGCAAAGAGCTAGTGTCTTGCAGATATTTATTCACAGTTTATTTTGAAATGTCTTAGCTATTGTTTCTAGATATCGGAGGAAATTGTAGGATGACACTGGAGGATTATTGTTGTTTGGATAGTGCTAGCTTGTTTTTACACAGCTGACAGCCATAGTAGGAGGTAACTGATTTGCAGTCATGAGCAGGAGCAAAAGTAGATTTAAACTTCAAGCTAATTTTTGGTAAAGATACACCCTTCTCACCTTGATTTAACTTTGTAATATCCGACAACCCTGAGAAAGGGTCTTCTTTTGTAACTCATAACCACGTTGGAGCTGGATCCAATGGTGAGACATACAAGCCATTCCGATAAGCATTCCACAGTTTTCATCCCCACGGCTGATAGAAGAGTGGTAAGAAATCATCTTAACAAAATCATGAGCTCTTAAAGAGAAGAAAAGGGAATACAGAAATATGAAACTGTGTCGCACAAGGTGAAGATGTGCATGAAAAAATGGTGTGGGTGTGAGGGATCTAATCAGAAAGGCTGTGCAACAGCAATATGCAGAGAGGAGAAGCAACATAAAAGGTAACAAGTAGTCATTCTAGAAACATGTTAATGATTAGAGGTAGGCCCAGGAATGGTCTTTCTACCACTTAATGAAGAGGAAAAGCCAGAGATGCGTGAGGAGTAGTTATCAATATCTCTTGTCCAAAGAGCTTCTGGTGGATTTGTCTGTAGTCCTGGTCCATTCAGTGAGTGATAAAATGGAAAATATGCTTATTACATTGTCAGATAATGTGTGGAGAAATTGCAAGTGTGCTTGAGGACAGGATTAAAATTAACCATAATCTTGATAAACTGAGATTCTGTAGAAACAAACAAAAAGTAGTACACTTAGGCAGGAATAATCACCTGCACAAATACGATATGGTATATCGGTTCTTCAGAGAAGGATATAGGGAGGAATCATGATACAGTAGTTCACAAGTTGAATGTGAGGCTAAATTGAAATTTGTATTTGGACTTGTCAACAGTAGTAGGTTGAGGGACATAAAAAGGTCTCTTTTCCATTCTGCTTATCCCTGTTAAGGCCTCTGCCAAAGTACCATATCAAAGTTCTCAAGAAAAAAAATGTAGGGCGGTTAGAGAGAGTTTAAAGGAGATGAGTGAAAATGATCAGATATCTAAGAAGCATGGCTTACCTTAAAAGACTGAAAGAGCTGAGATTGCTTAGTCTACAGAGGAGAAAACTGAAGGGAGACGTGATAGCAGTCACGAAATACATAGACTTCTAAAGAGGAAGGGAGTAGTCAATCTTCCAAGTCCCTGGTGGACAGGGAGAGGAGCAGAAAAGTTTTATGTTAGGTATTGGGAAAGTCTTACTCATTGTAAGCTTAATAAACCCATGACATTCATTGCTTGGATAGCTTGCAGAGTCTTCATCATGAATTCTTTTCAAGAATAGGATAGACAGATGTCTGACAGGAATTGCGGTATCATTGATCTGGAATTGGGGCAGGAGGATTATAATTACTAGGTGCTTTCTTGAAGTCATGTTTGTTTCTTAGAAGTTTCTACCAATAAACATCTAAGCAGTTTTCTCAAGAGATACTGTATTTAAGTAACATGTTTATGATTAAAGAATTCCATATATCCTCAGTCCACAGGTATTTTAAGAATATTTACAACTTTAAGACCCACTGCATTCCTGTGTCCTGGCAAATCACCAGTAACCCAGCTGACTACCAACAGGTCTACCAAAACCCTGTCTTGCCATGCAATAAAAACCCCCCAGTTCTTAACCCTTAGGGTTCCCTTCTGCTGGGTATTTGGCTGTCAAGTGCTGGTATAAGTTTCTCACATAGATCAGCATCTTAGATTACTGGAGGAGGAAATTTTGTTTACACACATATTCATCCTATGTATCTGTCATGAGGTAGTTCCACCCCTCCCTGCCTGCAGGTCTGGCCAGAGTTGAGGCTTTGCACAAGGCAACACCAAGGAACGAACACTGCGCTGATCCTTGGGCTTTGAGTTTAGCACCAAGCCATCACCTGTGCTACTCTGCAAACAAAAAATTGGTTCTGAGATACGTGTCATGATCTTTTGGAAACAGAAATACCAAAGAAACATTTCTTTCTTGAAAAATAAACAAACAAAACCAAAATACCAATGGCTCAAATTCTTGTTTTATGAAAAATAGGATTTATACGTAATGCCAAAAAGAGAAAACAGCGCATTACCTGAGATTTACCTACGGTCTTTCTCAGATGTCTCCAGGTATTTTCTTCTGCTAAGAGAAAGAAAAGCTGATACTTCATACTGAAATAATTGTCATTCAAATCTCTCCTTCATATGATTTTTTTTCTTATTTATTTGCCAGCAAAGAGTAGGATTTCACCTACTTACGGCAACAGAAACATTTCCATTGCTTGGGGGAGATCCAAGAGAATACCTAGCGGTTTCTCTTTCCCTTTCCCTTTATGTGGTGTCTAGAGGTCTCATGACTGTACAAATCTCTCCATTTAAATCTTATTTGCTCTCTGTTTTATTAAATGGAATGCAGACCTATGTCTGATTGGCGAGACCAAATTACTTAGAAAGAAGGTGACAGGTATCCCTGATACGTCTGTTTACCTGTTAGATGAGAGGGCTTACAGATTGATTGAAGAGAACCTCATCACTTTCTTTAATGCCACCACATCTTGTGATGAGGTGTTAAGAGCAGAATGGGGAAAAAGAGAGACGATAAAGCCATGTAATAGTCCACTGTTAGCTGCTGTTATGTACAGTCCTGATGATGAGTTAGCCAGTTAACTTTATGAACAGGTCCTACAGCCAGTGCCCCGTATTCTGTAGTAGATGCTTTCTGTTTGTGGGCTCTGAGCTTCCCTGCACAGTCCCCTGCCAGGAAATGGGCTTTGTGGACTTAGACCGTTCCCACAAACAGCTGTCAAAAGGAACCGCTGCGTTTTCCCAGCCCTTTGCTGTTACGTATCATTCCCTCAGTGCAGCTTTGGGGGTTTATTGTAGCACTTTTCTTATCTGTGGCAGTGCCAAGTGAAACAAGCTTGTATAAACATTCAGTGGCAGTTTTGAGCGAACATATTTTATTTTGCTTTCCAGCCCCCTAGCAGTATGTACATTGTCAACTGTTAAATTTTAGCTGTGAGGTGGCCCTTTCAAACTCAGTGGTAGTAAAATATCAAATTTTATAACAAAGACTGAAGTATTACCATGCTCTTCAAATGTGTTTGTTAGCATTTTATCCAAAGTATTTGATGAACAACAACATTTTGTTTCCCCAAGGAAGAACGTCACAAAATTTGTGCTGTCATACAACCAGTTGCTGTATATAGACTTAACTGCTAAGGAGACAGGAGGAAGGGTTTTAAGAAGAAAACAGTTTAAACTAGTGTGTCAGGCAACCCTGGGAGATCAAAATTGTATTTTTCTTCCTGATACTTGTGATTTTACCGAATTCACTAAATGAAAATGAAGATTATATTTTTATCCTACAGTGTAATTTTTGCTAAGACGACTCTCTAAATATGTCCTTGAAATCAGATTGAAAATGGTGAATGAGCAATAAAATGTATAGCAGCTTTCATTTTTAGAGTTTGTTTAAAAAGTCTGAATCAGGCCAAGTATGCAGACATTTGAATGCTTCCATAGTTGCACTTATTTCATATTATGCCCAACTTGTCAGCAATAATGTAACACAAGGGGACAAATTCAGATTTGGCTGGAAAATCAACATTTGGTATGTTGTCTGAAGTGGTGTATTTTTCATCTCCATTAAGCAAACCAATATTGTAAACATAAATTCAATTTCCTGCTTTCATATTCAATTTTCATGTTAAAAATAGTTCATGTTACTGTTGTGCTGTTTTGCTTTCCAGCACATGCTGATTATTAAATAAAAGATTTAAAATATACAAATAGGAAGTAATTTATTTGGTAGTTGAATACTGATTCAAAGTCAATGAATTTTGTCTTAGGTTTGATTCTTTCCAACTATAAAAAATTAATGAGAAAATTTATATTAGCTCTTTAAGATAAAGTAAACCAACTTTGATTTCTTCTAGGAGCTCTCTATAAATTTACACCATAGTTGCATTTGGCTAATTATTTCAGTTCAAATCATTAGTTCTGAAAACTATCAGGTTAAAATTCATATTATTCAAGAAAAAAAAATTTGTTACAGATAGCTTCTGAAGTTATTGCAATGGAATATGTTAACACTATTTTCTTCCGTTATTTGTCCTTATGTTCACTTTGTGCCACACAACGAATATAAACAAAATTATCTGTTTCTTCTCAACTTGCCTTTAGGCTTTACACACACACACACATGCAAAACCACAGAAAGACAGAAAGTTGTTGGTTTTAATTGAATTCATGTATGCATCACAGAAAAAATGTTCATCTTTTCTATTGGTCTCAGGGTGTCCAAATGTTTGTTCTTAATATGTTTAGAACTTAAATTTTGACTCAAAATTGATCTCACAGTGTTCTTTAAAATCTCTAGATCAAAGACGCTTTAGAAAACACCCGTCTAATAACACCAGAAGACCAATGTTTTCAAATGTTGAGACTTAAAGGTTCGGGTCCATGAAACAGCTAAGCTGATCTAATTACTTACTGTGACTGAAAGCAGGAGAGCTTCCTTCACTTTTTTTTTTGTCTTCCAGTTCCCCCTTTCTCCAGATGTCCTCTCTCCTTTTTTCTTACTTCAACGTCCCTTCTCCATCTTCCCTCCTCCAGCCCTTCCCCAGCTCTGACCATTTGGTTCATCATCCCCACTCTCCTACCCTATTTCAGCTCTGGTGCTCCTCAGGACCTCACCTGTAGTGGCAGCAGTGAATTTTAGTGACCAACCTTGTGGAAATGAACTCTGAGGTGCATTGGCATCGACAGACTTACAAGACATAGAAGCGACAAAGGTTTCGGGAATGTTGTGTCACCAGTAGTCACCCACAAAAACTACTTTAACCTAGAGGTTAGCTATCCTACTGGCAGAAAGCCCCCGAGTTCTTCAGCCATAGAGTTGTGGTTTTCTGCATTTCATAGCACAAAGAACATCTGCCTACATCCCTGTTTTGTCACTTAGTTGCAGTACGGCAATTTCAAAGAAATAAATAATGCTAATCTATGTCCGGCACCGACTAATGGAATTCTTTTTCAGCACAAGCATTTTTACACTCCGTCAGCCTTTGTGGATGGCTTCCTGTAAAGCAAAGATGGTGTATTTGGTACAAAAATTAATAAATGGGGAAGAATTGTTGCAAGGTGTTGTTCTCCCTATTATAGTGTGCTTGTCAACTAAGGACAGGACAAATTTGATTGTAACAAGGAACTTCTGATGGGTTTGCCAAGGTGCTATCCCCAGCATGTCTCCCTAATGAGGCTGAGAGATTGTGATTGGGGGTGATATTATATTTATTCTACACACATAGAAATACTAGCAAAACCCTTTAGAAAGATTAAGTTTCTTCCTAGCAGTATTAATGGATGCAAAATGAGGATTTTTTTTTCCACAAAGAAAACAAATAAAGAAACAAACACAGGAACATTTGGTCCAAATGAACACCAGCAGTTGTCCATCCAAGAGGATTTTGCATATTTTTATTTTTCTGTCATTTAAAAGCTAGATCAGATTGTTTTTTCTTTTAAACTGATGCCCTGAGGAGCCACCTTACTCAACACAACAAAATTCCACAGTAAGTTTCAAAGAAGTGATAAATATTCTCCACATTAATGAAAAGTCACCCCTTCCCTTTGCCTGAAGGAGCCTAAACATGCCAAAATACCTGATGACCAGCCACACCTTTAACTAGTTTCAGTTAATGCGATTTTGAAGCTAATGTATTAAGTTTTTAAATATAAGGGGCTTATTTGCCTTATGGTTAGCAAGCATTTAAACATTTAGATTTTTAGGCTCTACAAGAATTAGAATCGGGCTTCTTCTCATCTTTTTCGTTATTGGAAGCCATACTTCTCAGAAAATGAATTAAATCCGTGGGAGTCTAAGGAAACAACAAATATTGCAAGATTCTTAAAATCACAATAACTTTTAATAATTAGAAAGTGATAAGAAAGTCATTCTTTCAAAATCACTGGCTCACACATGAATATGGTAGTATCTGAAGCCTATCGGTGTCAGCAAGGTGCTTTCCNAATCGGGCTTCTTCTCCTCTTTTTCGTTATTGGAAGCCATACTTCTCAGAAAATGAATTAAATCCATGGGAGTCTAAGGAAACAACAAATATTGCAAGATTCTTAAAATCACAATAACTTTTAATAATTAGAAAGTGATAAGAAAGTCATTCTTTCAAAATCGCTGGCTCACACATGAATATGGTAGTATCTGAAACCTATCGGTGTCAGCAAGGTGCTTTTCANCTCTACAAGAATTAGAATCGGGCTTCTTCTCCTCTTTTTCGTTATTGGAAGCCATACTTCTCAGAAAATGAATTAAATCCATGGGAGTCTAAGGAAACAACAAATATTGCAAGATTCTTAAAATCACAATAACTTTTAATAATTAGAAAGTGATAAGAAAGTCATTCTTTCAAAATCACTGGCTCACACATGAATATGGTAGTATCTGAAGCCTATCGGTGTCAGCAAGGTGCTTTCCGGCCACTGACAAGTACTGTTGGGGATCAGCAAGGGCCAGGTTCTCCACCAGGGACAGGCAGCCTGGAGCTGAGGGCAGGGATGTGACGGAGCAGGGCAGGACTGTGGGGAGCTGGAGACCAGCAAGCCTGTGGCATCGCTGGGGCAGGGAGTGATGGCCCCGGGCTGAGCTGAAAGGGGGCTCCTGAGCCCAGGGGCAGGGTTGGCGGAGGCCCTGAGGGTGCTGGGCAGGGCCCAGTAAGGCTTATAAAGTGCCTATAAAGGCACTCAGGGCCTTTGTAGATATGTATGGGCTTTCCTTTGATGGTCAGTAGACAACTTTTCACAGTTGTGTTACCTGGGTTGGACACAGGTCGAGGTCCAGACTGACGTGAGAAAACCCCACTTTTTTCCCTACCTGTTTTGAGATAGAGTTGGAGGAAATCGCTGACATAGGAGAATGTCTACAGCTTGTATTGTACCTGTTCTACAGATAAAGTTCATTTTTTCTGTATTATGTCAAATACCAAATTCGTTGTGGAGGTTAAGCAAAATCTCTGAAGTCACAAAATTGCAATGAGTGAATGTTTCTGTCATAATGTGAGCATACTATGTGTCTTTTCTACTGTACAATAGGGACAAAATAACAATCAGTGATGTATTGAGGATTTGATTTTCAACAATGTGATGGATCAGCAGTAACAGAAGCTGGGAAAGGGATTTTCCTGAGGTAGGGGAGCTCCAGGAGCTGAGGTAACGTGGCACCCAATTCCAATGTAGGTGTGAACAAAGGTTAAAAAGAACACTATTCAAAAGAAGAAATCTTATTTAAGGGTTTTATAATCTTAAACCTTGTGACTGATGAGATATAGCAGCCATTAGAAGGTAAATGTACTCAGCAGTGGGAGCTACGTTATCTACACAAGAACAGTCAGAGGAACACTACTGAGATCAGAATCAAGGTCCCAGAAGTGAGGAAAGGCAGAAGTGAGTGAGTTGGCCCATGTAATCTCAGTTGATGGCCTCTTGTGCTTGTGTCATAAGATAATATTTAGTTACATCATCATCCCATTCAATTTGCAGAATAAGCAAGGCTTATCTAAAGTGAGATTCGTCTTGCTTTTCCATAACTATTTACAAGTTAAGCATCTAGTCTAACCTAGATTTGTAGGTTATCTCTCTAGTCGTTGGAGGAGAGTAGTTATCTCCAGAGGTTAATATGTGTCCCATCTGAAGATGCATATCTAGGCTTTTCAGAAAGGAAAGATTCTCAGCAGTGTCTTCACGGAGTGAACTTTGATGGTTTTTTTGCAGACTAGAAATCTAAGATTTAAATCACTAAAGCTAGATGAGGTCAATTCCCTTCTGAGTAAAGAAGAGAGTTTTCTTCTCTGTGTTCTAGTCCCTGTCTGCACGCACCAAAGCAAGGAGAGCAGAAGATACAAACTCTTTCTCAAATACAGTCTCCCATAGGTGGCACACATGCGGTTTGGTTAGTCTGAGGAGCTGCAAGAGGTCTGGCACTTTAGCAGCATCAGAGGCTTTACAGATTGTAGTTAGTTTTCTAATGAGGCTTTACCAGTATGTGCCTCAGATTTTTTTTCTCACTGCCCAGCTGGACAGATTTTCACTAGGTTGCAAAAGATTCTTCCCTGACAAAAATTAACCCCTGAGTAAAGGTCAAGCTCCTGCACTAAACCCAGGAGAAAACAGAATGTTCTATGAAGAGGATGACAGAACTGTTTTTTAACATGGGCAAAACAATGTGATTCCCTAGCTTTGTTCTCAGATATTTCTGAATCATTAGTGCTGAAATTTTCCTAAGAAATAGCATTGTGCGAACACCAGATATGGGAAAACTTCCTTGTCAGCAATTGGATTTTGCATAATCTTAAGACCTCAAACCCGAGGTCTTTTAATAGCATATACGGCCCCATCTGTAACAGAATTTATTCCAGATGCTTGTATTGCAATGAATCCCTAAGTAGGCAAAGCATTACCCAGCTGTCTGGCAGACCCCCTGATTTTCATTATGTCCTGAACATTCAAAGTATAGTGAGAGAGTTTCAGTGAGCATCCTGTTCTCCAGAGATTTAAACAACCCCACAGTCTTTTACAGGCAGATATGAACTCACTCTCATCACATTCAAAGTCAACTGGGAGCTGTGCTGATGTTTTAGCACATTGTTGAGTCCAAGCTGATATACTCTCACAGGGTTTATTAGCTTTGCCCCTTGACAACAGCTTTACATAGCTTCTAGTTTGGAGATGGCTTGTCTCCAGTCTCTCCAGACCATGTCTGCCTGCAAAATCAGTGTAGAGATGCCCATGGGAAAGAAGTTTAAGAAGTGCTGCCTATCTTATACACAGGGGAGGCTGCTGAGACAGTGCTTATAATATGAACAGTAAACTTGCTTGTAGCTATGAGATTTCTTTTTGGCAGCTTAGAGGGACCTGGCTGCAATCATAAATGCACACCGTGCAAATGGTACTGTATTAACTCATTGTAATGGTTTCTATTTTGTTACTACCCAGCACTGTTATGCACACTGCGCAGAAACTGGATTATCAGGAAGAGTGAAAACCCGTCATGGGACAGCTATGTCCCATTGGAACAGACAAACTAAATAACTTGCAATGGCTTTCAGAGCATGTATTATTTATTAACAGTCATACAGTCTCCCTCAGCTGTTTTTCAGATTTGACCTGCACAGTGGAGTTTTGCCAGCAGTTATTTCAGCTGCAAGTGTGAAAATAATCACACCCCCTTGCTGATAGAGCCGTGCTGCAGGAGAGAGCTTTTGTTGGCTCCATTAATGTTGCAGGGGAAAAAAAACATAACCAAGTTGACAGAAAAGCCTTCTTCAACAAATGCTCGCTGCATCTTCACTAGGCTGCTGTGCCAGAATAGCTGTGCTCAAACTGGGGTGTCAACAGAGACTCAGTAGGAAAGATGAGCTTTCAGAGATAAACAATCTTTAAAAAGCAGCCAAAATGGAACCTGCATGTAAAAGGAGGAATAATAATTTTGCTTATTATGGATCACAGAGATGGTTACACGTTCCGTGAAATCCTGAATGTGTTGAATTAAATAGCAAAGGCCTTGTTCTTGTAGGCACAGAGCTAAATGCAGGATTCAGGCTGAAATTTATTCTTTGGCTCAGGCAGTTCCAGTAGAACTAACCTGTTTATCTCTTCACGTTGCATCTTTGTTTTCCAAAAGGCTCTTAGTACTTAATTCTTTAATATATTGACCTATGATATTTATTCTTCACTTCTGCTTATTGGAATGCCAATATGTTCTCATTCCTATTGTTGCTTTATTAATGCATTGTTTTACGAAGATAATGGAAATCGTTAGCACAAGATAAATATCCATGGAGAACTGTGAGCTTGTAGAGATTAATCATCTTTCTTATCCTTCGAGACTTTCTTTTTAATTGAGGGAAATCTCTTACGATAAATGGACTAGGGGAATGGACGGGTCAGATGAAGCCAGAAAAGTAAAATAAACATTCAAAAAAGAGCATTGCTCTGCACAGTGAACACAAAGGTAACAGCCTGAACAGAGCAGAGGTGTGGAATATGCTTCGCAGAGAGCTACCCACTGGGTCCTGGCTGCAGCTGATTGCAACACACTGCAGAGCTGTCTTCATTAAAACTGCTTGATTTCCTGATGCGTATAAATTGTGCTTGTCTTCCTCCTGGTATCACATATAAAGGCACGCTTCCTCGGTGGTGTTAGTCTTCCGTGCACATGTCAAGTCAGTGTTTAATGCCTTCAGATAGTCCCAGGGTACTCCTCGTGTTGCTAAACCTTAAAGTGATTAAAAAAATCAAGACCAAACTATATTAAAGGCTGAATTTCAGTCTATGAACTACTAAGACAGCTGATCTCCTGGGATGATGCAGCTTACAAATGAGAAGACAAAGCACGCAGATCTGGGAGATTGGACAACCTTGGGATCACGCACAGTTTTTCTCCCTAAGGAAGCCTCTTCACATGCCTATCTCCTGGCTAACCCATTTCTCAGTTTTGCAGTAGAAATAATAATAGTAACAAAAATATGCTACCTGAAGGGTAGTTGTATATGGTGAAACCTGAGGGAGATCGGATATTTCATGAAACCCACTAGGGTCTTCATTGCTGGAAATCTCAGCTACAAGTAAAAGTTGTTTAGCTGTAACAGTGATGGGTAGGATTTTAAACTTCCAGATAACTTGACCTGAGTTCAGAATAATGATGGTAGTATTTTGTGAATTTTATTATGTTTATATGAAATTGGAATGGTACAGTGTTAATTGCTTATGTTTTTTTCTGCTAGATTTATAATGGTATTGTAAAGACAGTTATAGCCAGCCAACCTAGTGAGTAACATATTTCATATCTCAGAGTGATAAAGGATGAGTAGGACTGAATACAGAAGAAGGCCCAGTTTTGAACACTGGTCTTTCATCAGAGACAATCAAAGGTCATTTATCTGCCTCATTGTATTTTATCTGTCATCTGTCACTTGAAGAGTATACTTTAAATTTTTACATACCTATTGCCAAGATTCACCGTCTAGAAAAAAGAATAAACGTCATATCTGTACAATACTTCATTAGAGGAAATTATTCAAAATTCAATTCATTATATTAATTTCTTCTTAGAGATGTTAAAAAAATGTGTCTTTGGCAATTGAGTAACTATTATTTGGATTAAATTGAGATTTGAGAAAAACAACCAAGTGTGATGTATAAACTCACAGAACCACAGAATCACAGAATGGCAGGAGTTGGAAGGGACCGCTGGGGATCATCTAGTCCAATCCCCCTGCTAAAGCAGGTTTGCCTAGAGCAGGGTTACACAGGAACGCATCCAGGCAGGTTTTGAATCTCTCCAGAGAAGGAGACTC
>VZSC01013707.1:27163-44375 GCA_013398225.1 Steatornis caripensis | reverse complement strand
ATGAGCCGTTCCATCACCTTTCCAGGGATGGAGGTGAGACTGACTGGCCTGTTGTTTCCCAGGTCCTCCTTCTTGCCCTTTTTGAAGACTGGAGTGACGCTGGCTTTCTTCCAGTCCTCAGGCACCTGTCCTGTTCCCCATGACTTTTCAAAGATGATAGAGAGTGGCCTTGCAATTACATCTGCCAGCTCCCTCAGCACGCATGGGTGCATCCCATTGGGGCCCATGGATTTGTGGGTGTGACAGCTCACAGGTTAGTCAAATGCAAAGGTATGTGGACGTCATGTAATAAACTAATTCTGTAGAGACAGTTAAATAATAAAAAATAAAGTTAATAACAACAACCCCAACTGCTTCCCATCCTACAAATTTTCTCTGGAAATTACAGAGGCATAATTTAGCTAAAACAACTATACTAATATAACTGTCTATATAAATGCATATTCCAGTATGAGAATGGATTGTTTCTGGTCTAGCTGAAATCAATTCTGAAGGAAGTAATGCCAAAACTGGAAAAGAGACCTCTTATAATTAGACAAAAGTGTCCATATATGAATTTGTATTAACGCCTTTGTAGCACTTTAGGATCACAGCTTACTTTTTATTACCGTAGTTTTCCATGTGAACAATCTGTAGTCTTCTGTCAAATGCCAGTAGCATTAACACAATCTGAGTTCAATCTTGCATGAGGGTCCTATTCTATGATAAATTCAGCTGTGTTTCAAGCTGCTCCCTGCATTCCATTGTTTTTTTTGTTTCTGGTTCTGGGAAACTGTACTAAAGGCTGACTAGTCACATTTTTTGACTTGCACTGCTGACATGTAACTTCTTTTAGGATTTATGGTGTTTTTTACCCTCTATTACAGTGTTTCATTCTTTTTCAAGTGAAAATGTGTATTTACACGACGTGTCTAAAATGGTCTTGCCAGTTGAATAAATACTGCTCTGTATACACAAGAGTATTAAGCTGCTTAAACAAACATGTAGAAGTGTATTAGCTGATCTAGGAGAAAAACATTTGTGATTCTGGTGTCATGTTGGTTTCCCTGTGTTGGTGAGGACACATACTAGTTAAACTAAGTGAATCTGCATGCGCATTTTAGCAATAATATGACTCCATAATAATCCTGGTTTACTTCTGGGAAGACCTGAGGGATGTGCGTTTCAGGTATGATTGTGGAGCAAATGTAATCTCATATTTGCAGACACCTGCAATGCATGCCAACAGAGCTGTTCATGCACAGGCTGTATTCTTTGCGTCACTAGAGCATCAAGCAGAAGGCAGCAGTGGTGCCTCCCAAGGAGCACTGCCACATAATTCTTCCTTTCTCAACACTTCATTAGTTGCTATCACACTTTTGGATGTGATACTTCATTAACTGTATCAAGATACCAGTAACAGGATGACTGTCATAAAGGGTCTCTCTGTATCTATTCTGTCCCAGCTACATGAGTTAGTGCAGATGGATCAGATTATTGACCTCTTCATTCCTGGGATACTAGAAGGATGATTTTAATAGCTGCCTTGTTGAGCCCCATGCCCGAGTCCCTGAAGAATCTTGAGAATCCTTTCAGACTCTGAACTATGTCCCCTAAAAATAGCTGAAGATGGTTTTTCCTTTATTTTCCTGTAAGTTGCTTTTCCGGATGTCTGGCAGCTTTGACAGCTGATGCAGGAATACCAGCTATTGCACGTGCACTGTACAGCTGCTCTGCAAAGGTGTGCATGCATGCACAGTGAGCCTGTGCTAACTCACTCGGTATGACAGCAGCGTGCTCACTGCATACACGTATCAGCTGAAAACCACACAGGCTGTCATACAGCATTGCTCGGGGCCTCCCAATTCCCTCTGACAGCCTCCAGCAGGATCTCTTAGCCACTCTTTTTGTCATTGAAGGCAAATTGCCTTTGGACCCAGTAGTTGAGCATGCCTTTTCCTCCACTTCAGGGACTTGGTGTACTCATACAAGTAGTTTTGTTGTAACTGCAATGCTGTGATGTACAGCCTCAAGAGGGATGCGGGCAGTATCTGGCTAGTGCAGGTGTTGATGATACCACACACAGGCTGGCTGGCTTACTCAGCTTTGCCAAAGGTTGTCACCCTGCAAAGCTTGCAGAACTAAGCCCTTTTTATCTCCTTCCCTTAGCAGCCTGGTGGTGTGGCTCAAGCCCATCTTTGTTGATAGTTTAAGGTCTTGGCCTGGAGGAGTTGAAGTATGTGCACATACCTCAGTCTGCCAACTCTTCTCTGAGGAAAATAGCCTCTGGCAGAAGAGAAGAGACAGTTTCAAGCCAGAGATTTTTGTAAAGTGCTTTGGCAGGACTCCCTACAGCTCTTCTGTTAAAGTCCTCTGTGGTGCTGATGTGGAGGAGTCCTACAGACTTCTGTAGGAAGAAGAATAAAGTCCCATTTTATGCACGATGACAATATGTCTTTCTGATGTAAAACCCACATTCCTAGGTCTACTGGGAAAACACAGGCATTATGGACACTGGGTTTCAGTGATGAATGTTGCAGCTGACTCAGTGTTTCATCATTATGTCATTATTCTGTGAATAATGAAAGCTATATTTAAGACTTTAGGTAAAAAGAAATAACTTGGCTTATTTTAAAGTTACAGAATGTTTCTGTAATGCCTCAGAGAGATGAATGTAGCTTTGGCTCTTTCATAGTTTCAAATAATTTATTCTTCCTTAATTACATAATTTCCTAAAACTTACAATGAAGTGATAAAGATAATCCCATTTTTTACTGATAGAGTGGAAGAGGTGAAAGTAATTTCCAGACACTGCAGCAAAGCACCAGGATCTATTTAGAGAAATAAATTGATTTAGATGCTATAAAAATTGGCAGCACAAAGTTGAAACATTACTCATACTGTTAAATAATTTAGCTAGTGATTTCTGTTTCACTTGAGTATATCTAACTTGCTGCACTTCAGGATTTATATTTGTAGGTCTTTGATCTCTCTGAGCTGACTATCTTTTATATCCCTCCCACGAAACTCAATGGAACATCTTTGAAATGAAGGCTATGCCTCAAAATGCTTCTGTTTCTTTTTCCTATTCACTTCCAATCCAAAGGGACATGGCCATTCAGCAGTGTGAAGCATTTCTTCATCAACCATAATGTTATAGTGGGCAGCTCTTCCTCCTCCTGGAGGAAAAGCCGTTGTTTTTCCAAGTGAGATTCCCAACAGTTAGGTGGATGCCTCACAGCAATCATGATACCTTGCAGTCAGGTTCTCTGAGAAAGCTTAACTTGACTGCGGTGAAAATGAGAGCTGGTCACCTACCTACCTGCTGTCTGTTTAGAGGCAGCAGTTAATTTTAACTATGATGTAAGTGAAATCCAGTGTCTGATCCAATACAGTCAGGATGAGTTACCTAATTTCTTAATCACATGTCTGTTTTGAACTCCGGCATGGCAGTTAAAGACAAATGAATAATCTCTGGACTTGAAGCTGATGGTTACCTTTGGACCAGTGATGATGTTGTACTTGTAATGAACAAACCATGGGCAGCTCCATTCAGCATTACATAGTCACTTATATATATATATATGTGCTTCAAATAGCAAATTAATTTCCAAAGTTGAGAAAATCTCTGAGATAAATCAGGTTAAGGCAAATTTGTGAAATAAACCCAGTACCAGATTGATTCAACAGTCCAGTAAGAAGTCAAGTAAGTGTTGTTTGGCGGTTTATTTTTGTTCAGGGGTAAGTGAAGGAAGAAATTAAAGGAAAATTTGAGAAAGACATTAAAGGAAGGAAAAACCCTAAAATGCCAGTATTAATGAATATGAATTACAAATTAGAAAAAAGAGAATGTCAATAAGGATAGATAAAGATATCAGAAAAAATGAGATTGGAAGTTCTGAGGACAAAAATAACACCTTCTCAAAGGTATTAAGGAGAATATGAAATGTAACTGGTATCCGTTGCCACAAGGAGATGGAAATTTTTGAAGAGCAAGAAGAAAAAATGTTTATTCAATAAATGTTTTTGACTTCCATTTGAAAAGAAGCAGAGGAATGCAGTCATAACATGAGGATGGAAAAAGTACTCCCCAGTCTGCCAGAGTGAAGGGAATTCCACTAACTCCAGTTTGTGTCCAGCAGTCCAGCCCGTGCAGTTCGGCTGTGCCTTCTCTGCAGTCAAGGGCAGGTACTCCCGAGGGGAGTTTGTTCCTCTCTCTGTACCTGGGACTGCAGCATCCAAATTACTGCCAGGCCTCAGGTGGGGAAGCAACCCAGGTGTGCACATTGCGTTGCTCTTTAATGATAATAAAATGGTGCCTGCATTTGTAGTGGTGCAGGCTCCCGTGGGGCTCAGTTCTGCACACCCAGTTCTGGGGGGCACAGGGGTGGCGCTTGCTGCAGCGCATGTGGCACGATCCGATGACAGCTCCACCAGCACAGTTGGTCAGGGAAGGCTTCAGTACCTTCTGTTTGTGGTTAAACTACATGATCCTCCCTATAAAATGAATGGCTTGGTCTCACACAGAAGGTGCCCTTTTTTTAGCAGGTGTCAAGATAATAGCCTTTGACAGTATAACCATTGTCTGTTCAGTCAGAGCTTATCATTCTTTAAGATATTCTGGCAGTGTTTCCCAGGTGTGGCTTTGTGATAGCCTCAGGACTTGGCAGTACCTTCTTGTTCTAGGGTCAGTGACTCAGTCACGTACACATTCTTGTTTTAGGATTCCTGAAAATTCCCTTTGCACAGCACTTTTTTCAGGAATATAGGTATACTTGTATATAATGCCTTGTCAGCTATTTGTTATTAATATCTGTGTGCTTACAGCAGTGTTGCTGGTATGTGCTAAGATTTATTTGCTTCTGTTCAGGCTACAGTAATTCTCTCCT
Source organism: Steatornis caripensis (assembly GCA_013398225.1). Taxonomy (NCBI): domain Eukaryota; kingdom Metazoa; phylum Chordata; class Aves; order Caprimulgiformes; family Steatornithidae; genus Steatornis; species Steatornis caripensis. The sequence continues at coordinate 39,507 of VZSC01013707.1, read as the reverse complement.
TCATGGCGACCTGTTCAAATCACAATTTCCTTAAAAGTGCAGTTGGTCAAGCTGTTCAGTCCCCAGTCTGCACACAATCACCATCTTCTTGGGGAAACATTCGGGGTTTGCCTCATAAAGCATCGATTTTTCAGTGCCTTGTTGAAAATAACCTTGAGATAACATATGTAACAAATTACCACTATACTACATAATACCAGAACCTGCATTGCTAATAGTTCGATAATGGGTGAAATAATACAAATAACAAGCTAGGTGTAGGACCGTAGAACCGCCAGTACCACCGAGACCTACTAAATACTGTCTTAATCTCTGATGCCCACACTGTAATTTCTTGCTGATTATATTCAGTTTTCTTCTTGGTTTGTTGAGGCAGTGTCACTGATTGGTTTACTATGAATTCATAATAAAAAGCTTTCTCCCATGATTTCTTCCTTGCAGCTCCATGATAAATGCTTTTTTTTTTTTTTAGCCCTACTGGTTGACTTTTGGATCAGAATAATTCTTTGTGGTATTTTCTTCCATTTCTCTACAGCAAGAATGTATCCTAGTAGCTTTCTGAAACTACCCAGTCAGCTCCTTCTTGAGGAATGGTTGGTTTCCACTAGGGATGGATTTTTGGTACCAGTTCAGGGATCATCAGTTTATGTGTGGTCCTTTCATGTATCTGTGATACAGCTCCACACAGTGAAGTAAGTAAAGCTACGGGTTTACAGCCTTCTAACATATAGTTAAGATGGTGAATATTCCTATACTTAGTTAGGTCAACTTTGCTTCTATTAATCCTTGCAATAATATATTTTAATATCAGCAAACTGCATGGACCTGGTGATATTGCAATCAGATTAATCTGCTATTATTCTTGCATTTGAAACTAATAAGAATACAGCTTTTTCAAGGAGCAATAATTCTCCTTGACTATGTACTGAGACCTGTAGTCTTTCATTTCTCTGTAGGAAGGCTTTAATCACATCATTGCCCATCAGTGATAATTTATCCCAAATGGATTCAAGGTCTACAGCATTCAGTGTTCCATTCACTACACCTAAATTTCCTAATAAAGCACTTAAAATGCTACCTCTCCATTTCACTTTCAAGTATTTCTCAATCCATTGCTTAAACAGGCTTTGGTCAGCATATATTCCAGTTTAATAATTAGGAAATTTAAGGGAATGGTCACTTGAGTTAATTTGAACCATATGCAACTCTCTACTCCAGATTTGAAAGACCATTTGACTTTTCATATTGTCTTTGGAAAGTTAGGCTTCTGGGGACTTTGATTGCAACAGTAGTTGTTGTTTGCCCAACAAAAGGAAGAAATATGAGTGGATGGAGATGGTCTGTGAGCATGGGTAGGTCCAGCACTGGTACAAAGTAATCATCTGACCTGATCTGTTCATGAATAGGCCTATTCTGGCAAAGCAAAACATTAGATGGAGTTAGTACTGTGTGATGGTGGCTGATGCAGAGCAATGGGTGCACAGCTGGCTAGCAGGACCGATTGGAAATGCTCTAATACCTGAAAACCAAATCCAGCTGCACTGTGTAGGAGGTTTTTGGGCCAGGGTACAGACTAACTCCATAGGACCTCTTTGAATCACCACCTGGGGAAACCAGCACTGTTTGGTTTTCAGCCATTTACAAAGAGGATGGAAGCCATTCCTGTGAAAAGAGCTATCACACAGTCAGCTGTGATACAATGATATAATAATGCGGCATTTTATCAATGGAGAATTTGAAGGAAGCTGTGTCAAGAACAAATACTGAGGGGGTTGTATGCAATTGTATGAAACAAGCCAATAAAAAATCCCACATGGCAGGACAACCCCGAAGTTCTGAACAAGTGGAATATTCCTGCAGAATGAGCATGGAAACTTAGAAAATTAGTAAAAGTTAATGATAAAAATTGGGGTGAGGAGTTCTCTACCATACTCATGGCCTTAAGAGGTTTGATTGGTATATGCTTCTTCAGACTTTGATTGAAAGAGAACCGAAAACAGCACAACACTGCTAGCTGTAAGCAGAATTGCTTGTTGAGCCGCAATTGTAGCTGAAATCTTGAAAAAGTTCAACCTAACAAACTATAAACTGTTTGGTTTAGAATTAGAGTAGTGAAGTTTTACATCTGCAACACTGGAATTATATCACACCGATATCTTTTTGTTTAGGTGATTTCCAACCAATGTACCTATGGAAATATCCTGAAGTGTGAAGTTAAAATCAGTGGGCTAACTGGACTATTAATGTTAATAAAGGTGTCATATAAAATCTAATTCATTTTGAATGTAAGAAGTGAGACCCAGGTGGTCAGTAATCACTGGTGTGGGTACATATAACCACCACACCAGTAGTTTTCCTACTGAGCTCCCTAATTCCTTTGCTATTGCTCTAAGCTCTGTGGTATCTAATTCCACTTTAACTATGACTAGCATCATGTCTACTGTTACAGCTAATTATTTTTTCAGTTAATTCTTTGTAGATGAAATCTTTTTGATGTCGTCTTTTATTTCATAGTAAAATTCAAATGTCAGCCTGTGCCTCACTTAGTTTTTGGCTTAACTCGCTTCCTCTTCTGGGAAGTGTCCACCCTGTTCCATACTGTTTTTCTTTTCCTGGAAAACCCATAACATAGCTGATGTCCTTAATCCTTCCGTGATTGCATCACATTCCCAATTACGTTTGGGCTTGGATCCTGTTCTCAGCTTGCTTCGCAAACACTGCAATGCCTGAACTGCTCATTCAATAAGCTGTTTGGATAGCCTTAACTTGGTTCTCATTAATATGCCTTCAAAAATATGTTTTGCATTTCCTAACTGCCCATGGAAAGCATCCTCTGCCTGCAGATTAGGACCCCACTGAATCATGATTCTAATTGGCAAGGAATTTTTTCCTTCTTAGAGATGGCAAGACAAAGGTGGTGATCCTTTCGATTTGTGGGTTATCCTTCTCTCTTTCCATTACTGGACTTGTTACTCTTCCATTGCATACTCAGCAATCTTCCACTGAGGAGATTGTTTGGGTATTTGGGCCTGGGTTTCAGTCAGAGTGAGACAAAGAATACCTCTTTCCCTTCCCTCAGAGTTTCAGGGAAATCTTAACTGTCTACGCTGCCCACATTGTCCACCAAGTGTAGCAGCCGAACTACACCAGCCCTCAGGTGGGGAACCAGGCCAGATGTGTGTGCTATTTTGCCCTTTAATGACAGTAAACCAATCCCTGTATTTGTAGCGGTGCAGGCTACCATGGGGCTGGGAAGCAGCCCAGGTGTGCGTGTTGCGTTGCCCTCTAATGATATTAAAATGATGCCCGCATTTGTAGCGGTGCAGGCTCCCACAGGGCTCAGTCCTGCACACCCGGTTCTGCTGCAAGGGAGGGTACACAGCGGGTGGTGCTTGCTGCAGTGCGTGTGGGGACAGTCTGATGACGGCTTCACTGGTGCAATTGGTTAGGGGCGGCTTCAGTAGCTTCTGTATGTGTTCGAAATTATGTGACCCCCCTTACAACTCCCACAGAAGGTGCCTGTTTTTCTTTAGCAGGCATCAAGGTAATAGTCCTTAATGGCATAACTGGTCTTTGCTTGGTCACGTCTGCATTCTCAAGAGTCTGTGAAAATTCCCTTTACACAGCACTGAGTACAAGAATACAGGTGTATACGTATACAACACTTTTTAACCTAGTGTTATTAATATCTGTGTATTTACAGCAATGTTACTGGCACATGTTTAAATTTATCTGATCGTCTTCAGGTTACATCGGGACAGTTAGAATCGAATGGCTCTGTGGGGGATCTTTTTCTATTGTGTGAATCCTAGGTAAGTTAGCTAATTTTAGACGAATTTAGGAGAGATGAATCACACCATTAATAGCCAATATGGATGTTAAATGACGTGTATTAGCAGAAGAATATTTCACATTGGCATGCTTGCACTTGGGACTCCTAAAAGCAATGACTTTTAGGTTTGTCTCCTGCAAGTGTCAGGTTTGAATCAGTCCTTGCATACAGATAATTCTGAAGATCAAAAACATGCTAATATTTTATGAATATTCACAAAGTTTAAGGGTGAAGAGAAGGTAGCAAGAGGCTTGCTAGATAACGTCAGTTCTTGGCAAAATAATGGAAATATGGAAAAATGATAAAGATTCTGTTGATAAAAAACATAGAAGGGTTTATAATTAAGCTTGATAACCATGATTTTATGAAAAACAGGCCTTGTCAAATTTATTTGATTTCTTTCTTACAATTACAGTTGATAAAAGTAAGTACATAATGGACTTCTGTAAAGCATTTGATTTACTATAAATGACATGCTGATAAAAATATTAGGACTGTGCCATATCAATAAAGTACACCTTGGATTACGAACTGGCTCACAGGACTCAAAGAGTACTTGTCAGCAGGGAGTTGCTATTGATGATGGCATTTATAGGAAAGTTCTCTCGAGATTAGTCCCAGTTTTTAATCAATGATCAGATTCATTTTCATCAGCTCTGTGTTCTTCCTAATTTTCAATCAATTAGCAGAAATAAATCAAAAATAAAATCAGTGGTGTTAACATTTGTGAATGGTCCAAAGTGGTAAAAAGTGCGAAAAACAAGTCACCGAAACAGAGTATTCTGGATGACAAGGGAGAAATTTGAGCTAAATCAAATACATCGTACTTTAACACAAACTGCTGGAAGGACATATGATAAGGAATAAGATCTTACTTTAACAGGAGACAGTCGGTGTCCTGGAAAACAACGAGAGGTTTTAGTAGAGAGGCAGCATGGTCTCCCTGTGTGATATGTTATAGCAAAATGTTTATGGTGCATAATAAACAGAAATACAAACGGAGAATATGGAGATGATTTTATATCTCTACAAAAAATTCCTAGTGTGTGCAGCTGTGATGTCAACAATTTTAAAAAGATAGTTGAAACAACAGAGAGGGGCAGAGAATAAACACAAAAATGACTCTGAGGTTGAAGAAAATACTTCAGTGTAGGAGACACCTTTGTTGCATAGTCAATGCATCAGTGGCCCTGAACACCTCCTTCAATAGTGTAGTTCTGTCAATCAAGATTTTTGGTGCCATCAAAAGAGATTTATATGTATTCATATAATCTCTCAAGATTTTATATTGGTGCCCTCAAATGAGTTTATTATATATATATATTTTTTTTTTTTTCCCCCCTGATCTATATAGGATGAAGTTCAGCTATTTTCCTTTGATCTGTCACACTTCTCAGGACAATACCAACCACTACTGCTACACCTCTGTGTGTTCTCGATACAATAAGAGATATTGTCTTACCTTACAGCAAAACAAAGAATACGAAGTGTATATCCAGAAGTCCTTGCGCATTAAGCCAGTGGACTGGACACTGAATGAAGACACACATCAGTCAGAGTTTTGCAACGTGATTGTTAACATGTAGGCAGTGCTAAATTAAATGCTGTTCATCAGAATTAGCCCAACCACTATGATGAAAAAGATGCTGAAAAAGTTGGACTTCTTTATCAAACAGAAGGTGGCCTTATAAGACTGTATAAGCACTTTCAAAGGAAAACAGTACTAAACAATAAAAGCTTCTCAGGGGAACAAATGAAAACAATAATAGGTGCTTGGCTATTCAGACCAAAAATATTCAAAGAAGAAATCTTGCACTTTTTTTCTTTTATTTGTTGCTGCTTTTTTAACAGCAAGGCTGATAAACAACAAGAACAATTGTCAAAAGAGGTTGAGGTTTCCACTGTTCGTGTTATAAAATCAGTGGTGGATATCTGTTGGAAGACGCAATAGAAAATTTCTTTGGGAGTTACTGGGCTCTACAAAAGCATTTATGTAACGTTTAATAGCCTGTGCTACAATGGAAATCAGACTACAAGATCTAATGCTGTAACCAAACTAAATAATCTATGAATAAACTATAGTACAAGTATTACATGAGAAATTGGATTGGAAAGCACCATTCAGTTGTATTATAAATCACACCAATGGCTGATCCTTTCTTGAAATTCTGGGACAGAATATTTTTTAAGTTTCCTGCTAGGGCTCAAGTATTCAATCTCGAATTGCCATGTAACATGTATCTCTCTCACATATATCTCTCATATATAGTTTCATATATCATGGAGATATTCAGAAAACTGAATTGACTGGGAAGGCATGCTGTAGGATGTGATTGTTAGGGCTGGAAGAAACCCTACTAAGATCAAAGAGGCTGAGTAGAACAGAAAGAGAGGACATCTATCCGTTATTAAATGATACTTGCAACAAAGGCAGGTAATGGAGAACTAATATTGTTGGTTTTCCGACACTTGAGATTAAAGCAGTATTTATGCTAAATTCACACCGTAGTTACCCTTGCAATGCTGACACAGTACTTTGAAATTAACCCACATTGCTGCAAGTATGAACGATATTTCCAAAATTAGAAGTAAAAAGGACTGCTTTGCAAACTGCAATGATGTTGACTTACTAATTAATTTAAAGTGGTGATTTCATGATCACTGCCTGCCATTAAATTGTTTCTTGCAGAATCATGCAATGTGTTTGTTTTGAACAGCTACACCAATTTGTCGTATAATTGCAAGATCTAAGTGGAATAAAGTTGAGACAAATTACAGGAGAGAAATTCAAGAGCTGTACCTTACAGATGTAACAGACCAATTTGTTTTGTGATTCCTAATTGTTGACAAGTCAGTGGAATGAAATGTGCTTTCAGAAGCTGCTTTGCTGACATCATCCTATTCAGCACAGAAGCTGTCTTTGTATTCACCCCCTTCGAAAGTTCTAGTAGTTGATGCTGAACAAGCGAAAAATAGCTACAAATACAATAAAAGCTCAAAGTATGGGAAACACAGGCTGAGTCACAGATAGAAAAGAGAAGAAGAGATTAAAAATAAATGGGAAACGAATAAATCAAAAAAAATGTTGCTCTGGACAGGCTGGGATAGGAAATAAATTGCTGAATGAAAAAGAGAACAGACAAAATAATGACAATCGGAAAGAATGACGGTAAGTGAATATAAAGTAGTGAATCAGACAAGTATTAAATCTTACAACTAGAAAAAGTCAAAAGGAAGAAAAAAGATAAAGACTAACTCAGGCAGAAAGAAAAATAAACTTGAGAAAGGTAAATTTAAAAAGAGATTCATAGAGGGACAGATCTAAAAGCACTGAGTTGGTCAAAGATAGACAAGAGGGTCACAGCTAACCAAGAGGGCCATAACTAACAAAGACAGTTTCCAAAGGGTCATATTGAGGATGCAATAATCAGTTTTATTAGGCAGCAAAGAGGAAGAGTAAGGACAAGCAGAGTAAGAATCATTGTACTCTGAGCTTTCATAGCCGTGAAACCCCAGTGTATGCTGCAGCATCTGATTGCTGCATAGGTAATGACAGGATGGCCTGAAAAAGTAAAGGCAGATTTTTTTTTATCTTATGTAAGTCCATGCTTTCTGAAATTGTTTTTCTCATTTGAGTAAGAGTAAGTTGAGCTATCTGAGGGTTCTTTGTTTGCTTTTTGTTTGTAACATTCCCTTTGCAGGGTGTTACAAAAAAGCCTTTTGAAGTATGAGCTATATTTAGTAATTCCGTTTTAAAATACAAACTCATGTTTTTTGCAGAAAATGCTTGCAAATTTTCAATATCTAGATTTCAAAGAAATGCTGCCAATTCTAGGACTCCCTTTTAGGACCCAGGAGTGAAAGATGTCCCCTTTTCTTTTGAACTCACTGAAAATCCTTTACTTCTACTAAATAACAGTGATAGGTTAGTCTAATCCACGGATCTAAACAGGATACAGTTGACATGAAAGACCCGTTGTCTTCAGAAGCTTGTTACCAAACAATGTGCATGATCTCCCCTCCTAAAAATGACTCACTGAGAGCAAAGGCTCGGAGCAGCTGCAAAGAATGGCCCTTATTTGGAGCGACTAAATAACTTACGTAATCCTCTGTGTTTGAATGCAGGCCACCTCGCCATGATAGAGAAGGCTGTGTACGGGCCCTACGTGTTTTTGACAGAGAGGAAAAAGTATAACTGTAGATTCTATTCCTCAGTTCCTTTTAGGTGAACGCAGTAGTATTGCCACAATTTTACCCCTTTTGCTGTCTTACATAGTATTTCCCTGAGTCTGGGTCTTGCTGCCTATGGATGGCTGCTTCCCTGGTGTCCTTGGGTCACCTCCCTAGATGGGCAGCTACTCCGCTGTTTTGGGACCTCAGGCTCTTCCGCACCCTTGAGAGGGTGCCAATATCACAGCACCTCACTCACTCTCTCTGATTCCTCTGGAGCACCTTCGAAACCTCCAGATAAGGACTTCCTTTGAATCTCGTAGAAGCCAGTTTTCACCAGTAAAATTGCCAGCTTAGCTCTGCCAGCAGCTACTTGGCTTTGTTGTTGAAACTGCAATTATCAGGACTAAATCTCTTCAGAATCTACAAGCATAGGCTCAGCATACTGCAAGATCAGCTGCAGTGGGGAACGGTAGGGAACCATCCCCCAGGTAACATTTAAAGGCCATGGCCTGTACCTGGCTGTCTTATCCATGCCTTTTTTCAACCCCTTCCCTTTCTCCTTCTGCCTTTCAGGTGGCACTGGAGCAGTCAGCGCCATAGATCAGGACGCTCCACTGCCTCCAGTGCTAACAACCCTTGCTGTCAAGGGCTTGTACCCAAATAGCTATGAATCGTCAATGGCGCGTAACTTTTTGACCAGACTACACCACTGTCCTTAACTTTATCCACTGTTAGGAAAACATATGTGCTAATCTAGAAAAACTGAGGCAACTGCAATGAACATATACCTACATCTCGATATACTCTTCAATCTACTACAAACCTGCCAGTTAAGAAATCTGACTCTTTACGCTTTAGTTTGCATTGACCTTAATGACTAATAAGTATTAATGTCTTCTTTTGCCATTTTATATATTGAGTAGTATCCATATTTGAGCAACTTCTCCAGCTTTCAAGTCTGCTATATTTCATGTGTGAATTCTTCCACGTCTTTCTAAGTTTCACCTACTGACCTACAGCTCTTATTTGTCCCAATGCATACATGTTTTCATACTTTAGGCTTTTGAAATGTTTTATTATTCTTCATTAATTATTTTGTTCTAGAAACAGACAAAATGTTTTCTAGTTGCTTCAGATACTTAAAAGTTCCTTCAGATACTTATGGATTTGTGCCAAAACTTCTAGCAAACTTCCCTAGGATGTTCAGTTGTGAACTATACTTCAGCTGTGATCTTGGTAGTGTGGGAGCAGGAAGTTACTTATACATGTATTTTTGTTACTTTTTTTACATTCACATTTGTATTTGTTTGTCTTTCATCCACAGTGCTTAAATGTTTCAGAAAAAACAAAGACTTCCAATTTTTTATCTTTTAATGTTCTTCATATCTGGAATAGATATTTGTAAATTTTGAATGCATGTTAATAGAATGTTTTTATGCTTTTGCGCCCTTGGGCTTTCTTGTATTAAGTGGAGACTGACTATAAATAAGACGAGGCTAATTAGAGATTTCTGGACTGCCAATAATGTATTTAAAATGCCAGAACAATGGTATACTATTCAAAGTGTCAATAAAACTTCTCTTAGTGTCCTTCATTACCTCTGTAGTTGTGAGAGCATATTTATTTGCAGCCACAGATCCTGGATTTAGAGTTACAGTATGTTCTTCCATAGATGATGGACCCTGATCTAGAACAGTACAGAGAATGAAGAAGGGAAGATAAGGATAATGAGCTGTTGGAACCAGCCAAAGAACACAAATATGTCAGAACTGGAGATCTTTCTACCATGATCTCTAAAGGATAAGCTTTAGTACAAGTCCAGCTACTGGGATTAAATAAGCAATCAGATTTTAGTAAATCACAAGGCTTTTATATTGCCTAAAGTCTAATTAGATGATCACAGGATATTTTCTGTCTTAAATGCTGTAAAAAGTGACTGACAACTATGAAAAACCAACTTTGCTGACTGCCAAGAAATGCTTCACAATTTCTGGCAAGTTGTAACAAGAGATGTGTTAAATACTGTGGGTAGTTGGGCCCCTTAAGCTACATAGGACGACGGAGGAGTGCTGGCCTCGCAAAGTTACCATGAAGAAACGCTTATCATGTCCCCGGCTAGAAACTTGAAAATCTTTGTAAGCTATCTTCTAGGCCCTGTGGGTAAGAACTTGTGGGGAAGTGTTACAGTGGTTGCTGAAAGCTGAATTTGAGTTAAATTATGCCACTGGGAAATATAAGCTGCTAATTCAAATATAGGGCATTTAAAATCAGTATTAAAATGTTGTTATACTTTCTCAACAGACAATGGCATTGGGCAGATGAATTTATCTTCCGAATGTGGCCAAAAATATAAAAATGTTGCAATAATAGAATTCAACAGTATAAATTGTTATGCTACATCTGACCACTCTTTTGGCAACAGAGAAAAGAAGAGCACTGTCATAAACATAGCTTTCTTGATCTCTGAAGCTCAGTGCACAGCTGTTCTCGATGCTGGGAGGCCTGCAAGGGAAGACAAATGAGAAATCAGTCGTGCATTGAAATCCCTAATGCATTACTGTTCTTGTGGCTGGTAGGCTCAGCTAAGTGCCTCCTCTTAAGATCGCTGGAGATCTGCGTACCATGGATTTGTGCAAAATAAAACACAAATCCTGAAACAAGGTTCATTAACAGTTGAGAATGGGGAAGACTGTAAAAACACTCTCCTCAAATACTCTGCTTATTTTGAAAATTCGAGACCCTGAAATGTTTACCAAGAAAACTCTGCAGAAAGTGTGTATGGTAACTGTTTTGGGTCTTACACAGATCTTTTCTGAGAACACTTGGAGCCATAAGAAACAAACACTGCCAAACTTTGTGTTTTATTTAAAAAAATACAAATATAAGATGATCCCACCGCAGTAGCTCGCAGTGTATATGGACACATGCCTAGCTGCGTGTCCAGCAGGAAGAGAGAGACCTTTATCTTTGCCTTTCCTTCTCCTCTTTCCCCTTCACTCCTTCTGCTGCCCTCCCACAGCAGGTCCATCCTCATGAGAGCAGAAGTGTATCATTTTCAGCAGATTGCTGAAAGACGCTTGTTTTTGCTCTCTGTAGCAGATTCATCGAGGTATGACAGAAGTATTTATTAGCTGCTAAGTTACATTAGTAGCTCTTAAATGGGGTTTTTTCTCTAACTGGAAATGTTTCTCTTCTGTAAGTCAGATTGCACTCATCCATCCTAAGCTATTTATGAAGCTCAGGAAGTTTGATTGTTTCACTATTTCCTTGGAATTCATCGTGCTCTTGCAAATAATTTTGTTTTATGTTTTCTTTCACCAAATATCCAAGCAGTAAGATCTAAGAGATACAGGCATATTCAGTTATAGTAAAGCAGCTGTAATGTTTTTGGAATCTCTTGCATTTCTAAAATGCACATTGAACATTCTGACCTGCAGGAGGGGCCATGCAGCGCCCAGGTAAAGCTAACAGAATCATGACTTCTCCTTGAAAGTGTGAAACCTGCCTGCACACATGCAGATGATTCCCTGGGTAGAAGAAAGAATTCTGTAGGAGACATCATCAATTTAATGTGTTTTAATTTTCACTTTAAACATGTCTACAGATGTAGGCATGTACATACTGCAAATTATTGAGTAAAAATACGCTTTCATCACAGCTTGCTCAATTCTTATTTTGAGCACAATTTTCCAGCAAGAATAACTGCTGCTGGGACAGCACTGGGCTACAGAGGAGTTAACCACGGAGGGCTGCTTCTGGAAAGCATGGTCCCTCTCTCCGGGTGCTCTGGGCAACTGGGGTTGTTTGAGCACCACCCGTGGCACTGTCTTAACATGGCCGTGCTGATGGCTGCTGGGGCGCAGGCGTTTCAGCACACAGACAATGCTACAGCAGAATGCATGTGCTTTTTTCATGATCAAGCAAAGTATTTCAGATGTTTTCTACTATTCTGCCTTACATGGTACTTAGCCTGTGCTGCTGAACTTTCATTTCCACCCAGCTTTCAGAGAACCTTTAGGAAGACAGAAAGGTAATAGTTGTTACAGTGGATGATAGAGGTTGTAGGGGTTGCTCACTGTTGAGAAGACCTCCTCACGTACAAGACATGTGAACTTGTGCTAGATATAAATTAATCTAGGATATTTTGGAACCTTTTCTGTAATTTCAGGAATGTGGATCTCTTCAGTTAATAGAAAGTAATGAGTACTGAAGAAATGAGATTCAGCTCTTGATTGTTCCCCAAACCATTAGCTCTGTGTGAATAGCCTTCAAGACTGGTCGTGGTTTGAGCCCAGCCGGCAACAAAGAACCACGCAGCCGCTCGCTCAGTGCACCCCCC
>VZSC01013707.1:4600-27050 GCA_013398225.1 Steatornis caripensis | reverse complement strand
CTGCTTTGGGTCGGCTACCCCCCTCCCAGCGTTCTGGGGAGAATTAGCTCTATCATAGCCGAACCCAGGACAACTGGTAATACTGGTGACCTCTATTCCCACTGGATAATTGCTTTTATTATGCACTACTTGTTTCTCTTCTTGTCTTAGAGCACTGATGGATGTAATTTTGTTGTATACTATATAAGCACTTAATGAAATTGCTGAAAGAAAGTTTGTTACCGAGTTAAAAACATGTCAACTCCTTAGTCTCAATGCGTGTCTTACCTGCAAGCCTGTCTTTTTTTTTCTGCCATAACATGTCACTATGTGTAGGAAAAATTAGAAAGTGCAGCATGCCCATTGTATGTAGCCTAAAATATAAACATATCTAATACTACCATAATGAATAGACATGCTATATCCGTAGCTGATAAGTTAGGCCACATGATGGTAGGTGAAACGAAGTGTAGATAAGATGAAAGTACTGCATGTTGAAAGGAGGAGCTCAAGACCTGTGGAACCATTATGTTGATATGACTGGTCAGAAAGAGAAATGGATGTCAGCAAGAAGAAATCAATTTAATGTCTGATTTATGCAAAATATTAATACAGGCAGGTTATTAAACTGCATTAAGAAAAGTATCTACAGATAGATTTGCAGTTACACTGCAGAATTTAGAAATAGTGAGTGACTAGAAAAGGGAAAACAAGTAGCATGGGGAAACTCTCAACTGAAGAAAAAATATATAAACACAGGATTAAGCTGAGCAAGAAACATTAGGGTAGAGAGATATAAAACAATGACTGGAACAGTGAAGGTCATTTGAACGTCCGTGTTTCTCTTTTTTTCCTAGTGTGGGTTGAAATGTTAAAATAGCAATCTGAAAAAAAACCAGTGTAAAATTCATAAAAGAAAGCATATGTTGGCACAATGCATCATTAACCTACTGAGTAGCATGAATTCCCCAGAGTATGTATCTTCTATACACTGCAAGATACATTCTATCCTAATTCCCATTTAACGCAATTCTGAAGCTTTGCTATTGATCTTCAAAGCCATCATTGGATAAGGACCCAGCTAAATTGGGTAGTATCCTTTCATCTGTAACTTACGAAGACAAATGAGCTCTCCTAGTGTAATGCAACAAGCTATGATGATATTCATGAGGAACAGGGATAGTATTTTCAAGGCAAAGTGGATTGATAATGCAATGAGTAACCATAGAAGGTTATACTGAACTGTAGTCTGATTGCTTTTAAAGTATATAGACATATCTGTTTGGTAATGGTTTCCAACTGTAATTGAAGTCAAGGAAATAAAAACATCAAGCAGCTCAGAAGCCTGAGTACCCAAAAAGCGGAAAACCAGGGAGTGATCTGACACTCCAGATGATCACAATGCAAATGTAATTTATCTTACTAAGGACTTCAAAGGAAGTAAGTTGGATAAATTGCATATAAAATATAAAAGATACAGGTGTAGTAAAACCCCACATAATTGTACCACAAAATGATTGAGCAGTAATTTTCAGCCTTCAGGCAAAAGAAAATACATTCACTAATATCTGAACTCGCTCCTCAACAATTTTATCTTTACTGCTTGAGAAAAGGATTATTGAAATTGTTTAAGTAACTGGATAGCAAGAGACCTGCATAAAGTCAATGTGATGTATGGAATTCCATTCTATATACCTTTGTAAGGGGTGGGGGATGATCATCCTCTGGAGGTATTTATCTCACTTCTAACCATAGTGGAAGCTTAGACTAGACATTGATTTTATATCAGAGAAGTGTGGCAAGATGAATCCCACCATTAGTAATTTTAGGAAATCGCATCTTAGTTGTGTACAGTGGAAATTTAATATTGATTCATTGATGCCAATAGCTGTTGACATCTTGGTATCAGCCTGGAAAATCTACTGCTGTGGTTCAACATGGTACATATCATGATTTTATGCGAGTTTTTAAAAGCCACAGACAGCTGTTAAAGAACCCCTGATTTATATAAGAGATTTTCAGAACTATCCCTTATCTGAATTTCCTATTACCTCTCTCTATATATGCAGTTTCCCCATAGTTATGTTCTGTTTTGATCAGAGATGATCTGCACAGCTCAGAAACCTACATCTTCATCATGAGTGCGGTTCAACGATTTTTCTTTCTACCAAGCAATGTTTATATTTGTCTAATACATGAGATCCGTGAGTGGGTATGGATGCTTTTAGAGTTGCTAAATTTTTCATGAACAAGGATGTTTTCACACATTGTGACTAAAAAGGATAGCAGGTGCAGAAAGCATTTCCTTTGAAGCAGACTGCAGGAAACAAAGGGCACATTTGTACTTTGGTGCTGAAATCTTTGAGCTAGCTGCGGCAAGCTTGTAAGACCAAAACAGTCAGCTCAGCACTGTGTGCCGGTACACGCCTTGGTCCCCAAATCAGTTACGGCAGTCAGGCTGTTTAGCTAAACTGAAGGGTTACACTGATAAAATCACTCTGCTTCTGCACTATAGGTACATATAATAGCTCAGTGTGTGGCTCTTGGAGCCCTAAACCTTATTGCTGAATAATGGAGATTGTACATATTTATGATACAGTTTTTAATTCACCAATTTCTACAGTCACTCTACAAAGGAAAAAAGGGAAGGTATTTGTGACTGCCTTGACTAACTGACAAACTGTCATTCACTTTTTTCAACAATTTTGGTCACGCTCCTTTCAACCCAGTCTGAGAAGGAAGGGCGTCTCAGAGATTGGCAATTCTCACACGTTTTCTGAAGACCGATGGTCTCATTGAGGAAAAAGACCCAATAAAATCTTCATTAGTTCTGCTTCTTGCAGAATGCTTTGTTTAGTGAAGAGACCTTTAGAGAGAATTAGAGCCCAAATCTGTCATTTTGAACGTTCTCGTTTTCCATTAAACAGAGCAATTTGCAAGATTAAATGCAAAGGAATATATCTGATTAGTCATCATTATTTGGACTGTGTCTGTTTCTGGCTCCTAAAAGCTGATATAAAAGCACACACACTTTGTTTAACCAGTAATTGGCCCTATTTCCTTCTAGTATATTCTAAATATATTTATTCCTCCTGAAGTAGAATAAATAGGTCAGTATTCACGGTTCAAATCACAGCTCCTCTGGGTTCAGATTCCAGCAACGAAGTGCAGTGTGAGTGGCAGCTTGTTCAAATTGTTTTAATTATCTCAGATATCACTGTCATTTCTTGTTTCTGAGTTACGGTCAAATAAACCACCCTTATGATCATTTTAACGGCCCCTTTTTCTAATCTTTTGAATACTTTCTGATGGGATTTATCTGTCTTTTTAGAGATTCCTGGATGAGTGAGATCTACTTCTGATCTAATAGATGACTCAGTTGGTGCACAAGCATCTTTCACCCGTGTTTATAACATGGGCAGACAGGACCAGTGTCTCAGGTCTCACTGTTTTCTAATATATGTTTTCTAATAAAGTTTTCCCCTGTGCAGCAGGGAAAAAGAGACTGGTGATGACTTTCTGATTCTGCAACTCATTTTACGCTGCCAATGCCCCCAGGACAGATCTGAACAAGCTGGTGGCTATTTCATTTTAAACAAATTAGCCTCATCTATTAACTGGAAAGAACTAACAATGCTATTCTGGTTTTCTGCCTGGAACCTGGGAGGATAGCCAGATCAGTGGATAGTCAAACAAGTTTCAGGTCTGGAAAGTCTGGCTTGTAAAAGTTGGAAGTGACTCAGAAACTGAGGTCTGTCAGAGATTTACATAAGGTTGTACTCTCTACTCTGATGAGTATAATCCAATTTTGAGAAGTTTGTTGTGAAGCTTTATTATTCATCACCTGATACTGCTATGGTGAATGCAATGTGAATTGTGCAGGCTACTGCACTGTAAAATAGCATGAATTTCTGCATAAGTAAACTCACTTTTAAAGTGGTCATTTGAATGAATATACATAATCTATACCCTAGCACTCGTTATAAAGGATTCTATCATCAAAACAAAGTACTCCTGTTCCTTTACAATAGTTTTCTCTTTGGGGATGATTATTAGACGACTAATAAAAAAAAATTATGAAGCCAGCATAAGATGAGGAAAGGAAGGAGCAGAGTCCATTATCTAATGTTGCTTCATAATGAAATATCATAATGATGGCAATAGTATGCATTTGGGTATAATGGTTTGCAGAAGAGGAAGAGAGCCTAGCCAAACTATTTCAGAGAGATCAGGAGTCTTTTAATGATGAACTTGGCTCCTCTAAACAGAAGCAGAATTGCAGTTAAAATTTGTTTTTTAAACATGTAGTTAAACTGATAAAAAAATTGTACAGACATATCTATATTAAATCAAGTGAAAGTAAGGCCAGTGTTCTTTGTTACAAATTCTTTTATGACAGAATTGATTTTTAAAGATTCTGTCTCTATTGCTTGCTCCAGCCACCACTCACAATGTCAATTACCACCTTGCCAATAGTTCTGCTCCAACTGTTCATGAGCTAGTGCTGGAAACTGAAGGTGAGAAATTATGTTGCTAAAGACAATTCTCCTCCAGTGACACCAAAAAAGAGGTGCATGTATGACTGCTTTTACCCTGGACTGTTTCACAGGTCAGGTTTATTTTATAGCCCCACATGGAGCTCAGCTAGCAGACTGAAGGCTAGTGACCTGACCAGGAGGCAGATGGGAATATAGGACTCCAGTAAAGTCGGAAGAATTAGAGAGGACAGGGACCTTCCGCGGATCCTCTGATACTCCACTGAGGTCTGAACTGAACTGAAATACCATAAGCAATGTTTGTTTCTATTATTTTTGCTAAAAATATTAAATGTTGCTACAATTATCACTGGAATGGAAAAAAATGTTTGTGACTGACTACTTGGCTGTGAAATAATACATAACAAGTGATATATTTGACATTTTCTCTTAACTATTTAGTAGTTCATTTTTGAATTTGATTATTTGCAAGTACCAGAATGTGTGATCAGAAAAACAGAACATTAATGTGAAAACTGAGGAATAACCCAAAGTAAGATAAACTAATGAGCTTGTGACTTTTTGGCACCATCATGACGTCTGTACGAAGTCTCAAAGATTTCTCTTTGTTTGGATCGGGTATTTCTTAGGTCTGATCTCGTGTTCCTTGACTTTCCTCAAGAATTCATTCAAGGATCAGAGAAGCTATGTTGGAGTGTTCTGAGTTCTCTAGTGAAAAAGCAGAGGGAGTTTAACTCTTTGAAAAGGTAATCTGTTTTTCTTCTTTTTTTTCGTCAGTTAAATACAATAATGTTACCATCAAACAGATTCAAGTAGTCTTCCCAAAGAACTCCTCCCTTCAGATGCCTGGATTTTACTCTTAGTGCTTGCAATATCGTATTCCCACTCGTTCTTCAGTAATCTACAAACGGGTAGCTATCATCTGAATTTTTAGGAGGGATAAAAAAAGACATGTTAGCATCCTTTTCCAGCAACGGAAACAAAGGCTCTCATCTCTCCTTGCTCCCTCTAGGTTTCTTGACCCATTAAAAGCAGGCTTTTTGCTGTTTTTGTACTTTGTAGTTCTTCTGTTCTGTACCATCCATGTTTGCAGCTTCTCACATTTGCCTTTTAAAATATAAATAATTTGAGTCCTCACGCACTTTCAGGGGATGAAGTAAACCAAAGCAAACCATTTTGGGTTAATCAAAACCGACATTTGATGTTCTGTGTGCCTGC
Source organism: Steatornis caripensis (assembly GCA_013398225.1). Classification (NCBI taxonomy): domain Eukaryota; kingdom Metazoa; phylum Chordata; class Aves; order Caprimulgiformes; family Steatornithidae; genus Steatornis; species Steatornis caripensis. The sequence continues at coordinate 21,357 of VZSC01013707.1, read as the reverse complement.
TGTGCGTGCTGCTCCGTCCTCCTTGCTGCACTGAAGCAAAGCACAACATGGCCCGTTATCTACCTCCAAGCCTGCCTGCCTAAGTGCTGGATTCTTGTCAACTTCATTTTACCGCTGAAGTTACAGCATAGGAAGGCGTAGGGGTACGGAACAGGAATGCATATTACACCACTCAGTAAACGCGTGCAATTAACTATTAGTGTGGTCACTGGCACTACAGACACTGAGCTTCCCACCAGCAAACAGGCGCCTTAGTGCCCTTCTTTGGTTCTGTGATGTAGACCAACCATGCCCACGATTAACAGGCACTCCCAGAAGAGAAGTCAGGCCATTTTTATTTCAATTCAATCCGTCGTTACGAAACCCAGGGCCGGGAGAACATCCGTGTTCGCATCGCCCTTCGCCGCCGTGGGCCGTAGTTGGAGAGAGACTCGTAGCAGGAGAACACGTCAGGTGAACAAGAGGGACCGTGCTGGACAGGCCCGAGCCAAAGCCTCACGGGGGATCATCGACTTGTGTACTCGTAAGCACAGGCCGAAGGGATGGGGTTTTTATTTCCTTCCAGCTCCTGCCTGATCCGGTGCCCGTGAAACGGCAGCCCTCCACCCGCCCCAGCAGGCCTGCCGACCAAGGCGGCAGCGTCTGAGGCCGTGGGAGACCCCAAGGAAACGCCACAGTTTCGGGTCAAAAATCCCTTCCTTTGGGCGACCCCATCGCGGGCCGGGGTCGCCCAGATCCCGCCTGCCCCGTTGCCAGGTGCTCGCACCGCCCCCGCCCCGCCTCTCCTTGCCGATTGGTGGGTTTGGAAGCGCCGCTCTTTTGCTTCCAATCAGCGTCCCGCGTCCGTTGCTAAGCGATCGTTTCCAGGCCGCGCCGCGCGCCTGGCTGAGGGGGCAGCGGCGGCCATGGCGGATGCGTGGCGGGACGTGGACAGGGTGCGGATCTCTCCGGCCGAATTGGTCTTCGGGGACGCGGTGCCGGGGTCTTGCTACCGCGCCGCGCTCAGCATCCGGAACCTGCGGCGGGAGAGCTGTTTTCTCCAGCTGCTGCCGCCGCTCCGGCCCGAGGTGAGGAGCGGCCGGGAGGGAAGCGACGGGGAGGGTCTGCCCCCTCCCGAGCCCGGCGTCGAGGCCTGCCTCCCTGTTCCAGCCAGCTGTCGGCTCTGCGTTTTGTTTGTACAGCGCCTCGCACCGCTCCAGCGTGCCTGAACTACGGCAGTGCCTCGTGGGAGCACCCCACGCCGCCGCGAGTGCCGTGGGTCTGCGTGCCTCCCTCCTGGTCTTGCTCTGGGGAGCTGGTCCACACCGCCCCCGCCAGGCCCTCGCTGAGGCGTGGAACGTTGGCGGGGGGGAGAGCGCGTCCCTGTTTTCTGCAGTTTTGTGAGGGCCCGTCTGCTTGGGCAGGCGTAAACACTTGTCTGCGTTGAGCCGCTCCAAATGGAAAATGCTGCCACGGATGCCTGAGCAGCCTTTGAGACTGACTGGAGTTTGCCAATGAACTGGATAAACTGGAAAGAATAAGAGGCAATTGTTAGAGCCAAAGCTATCTGGACTGCTTCTTGTGTGACAGTTTGGAAGGAGGCGGCCAGTGTCCTGGTTTACTTGTTTCTCGTGAGGATGTGTAGGTGTTATTTCTATGATACTTGAAAAATGTTCTCATATAGTGCTTCAAATGAGGCTGCTCATTTGATGCCTGTAAGTCAGAATGAAATTAACTCCAGTCTTCCTGGTTGTATATTTTCCTGAGATCATGATCAATTTGAAGAGAGCTTCCTTGTTTGTTAAATCCATAGTTTCAGTAGAAGTAAATTAGCTGTCTTGTATGTCGTACTACATCAAGTCCCTTGCTGGTAACAAATCCTGCTTAGCTTTGTTGGCTGGCTTTGTACTCTACAGAAATTTTATCCCTCAAGGAGCCCATGACGCCCTCATTATTTCAGGGAGCGTTACGTAGCAATGGATTGGTTTGCTGTGATGTGAGCACCAAACTTCTGAAGTGTTCCAGACCATCAGAAGGGCACAACTTTTGAAGTTCTTTTTGCTTGGATTTCTACAGGGCTGATTGATAGCTCTGTTGCCTCATTTCTGCATTGTATTCTAAGTTTTTTGAGTGGAGTAGTCCGTTTGTGGTGATTGCTTGTGGAAGCTTTCTCAGAGAAGAGGGTTTTCCAATGTTTTCTCAAGATAGTGTGATTGCTGTTAATAGCATCTGATTTAGTTCTGGAAAAATCATTGCATAGGCCAGACTTTTTAATGGCAAATTCACCTTTGCAGCTCTAACCACTTTAGCCCTTGACTTGTAAGCTCTGTGGGCCCAGCAAAACCCAGCTGTGGTTAGTAGTTTTATATTGGTCTTTCATCTAGCTAGTTTATTATCTATTATGTTAAAATTAGGATCAAAGGGTTGAATTGGCGTTGAGGGTTGAACAGAAGTTGATGTTGCTTTGTGTTCACAGCAGCTTGCACTATGAATAAATATATTCCAGGTTAGTCATCAAAATGATTGTCAGACAATTAAAGTACCTCGGATAATTTTGTTATCCAAGTAGTCAGCCTTTCTTTTTGAGGGCAAGTTTGGCCAAGACTGCGTGTGCATTTCATTCCCTCTTAAAACCTGCAAATTTGTGTGATGTAGACAGCTTGATTTTTGTTATGCTGTAACTGAAGACTTTTGGGAAGAGCTGGAAACTGTTGAGAGTGCTTGATTTGGTAGGGCTGTGCTTGTTCTGTTTTGTTCGTTTTCATCAGCCTTATCAATTTTTTGTGTGCTTTGAAAGTGGAAAGGCAGAGTAAATTTTAGAACAGAGAAAAGGTTACTCAATCATAATTTATCAGGTTTTTTTATGAGTTTTTACCTCTGTGTGTATCTAATGCTTTTTGCTGAGTATTTTAATGCTATTGTGTGTGAGATGACCAATATGACGGTTAGGGGACAAGATTCCACTTCACATGCTCAATTCCAGAAAGGTCTGTTGTGTAGGCCTTTCTCGCTCCCAGACCTTATGCTGCTATCTGCAAGCTCTGAAGTGTATGACTCCTGTAAATTTTCTGAGACGTTACATTCATAGAGTGGAAGAACTGAAAAATAACCTTCCTTGAGCTGTCATAGTACATGGCCAAGAAATACCTTTCAAGGAATCTAGCTCACAAAGCAGTTTTCCATATGTTTCATTAACAGTTCATAGTACAATATATTCATTTTGCCTTGTATAGAATGAATATGCATGGCTGTTTAATTCTCTTTAGAGAAAAGCTAAATTTTACACCCTTCAAAGTTAAAAATTGACTACTCTTTCAAAATCAAGCCCATAATCATGATGCATATTACACAACAAATTTCCTTTAGCTGAGTGTTTATACCGCTAGAAAATTTTAGAGGAATAGAAGGAGATGCTCAGACAATAGTGTCAACAAGTAGTGAATTATATGTTTGGATATTTCAAAGATGAATTAGAACAGAAAACTTGTAAAATACTGAGATGACTTTCTTTCAGAAAGAAACATTCATTAAACTAGACATATAGAGCAGAAGCCTATTGTGCATAGAGTGGTATGAACTGTAAGGAGACTGAAACACCAGAGAAGCTCTAGACCTTGCTATGAGGCTTTCCTAGGAATGTGGGAATTGCTGGATTTCCCCACTTTGTGCGAGTAGGTTACTCATGTATTCTGTTCAAGGAAAGATGTGCAAAGGATGTTGGATATAAGCAGATGTTTACAGACCACAACAAATCCAGAGTTATTTTTTGAGAGAGGAAAAAGGTGCATTTGGTCAGCTGCTGATGTTTTTTTCTCTTTTGTTTGACCCCCAAAACTGGAGATGCCATGGGCCTTTCAAGCAGACTTTCAATGTACCGTGAGACTTTCTGTTGATGTCAGCTGAATGTCTCCTTTTGTTGCTGCTTTGGGCTGGGACTTAATCCTTGTTACTTGCTCAGGGACTAAAAAGATTCTGCACTGAGTAGTAGCTGACTTTAATTTTCTGTTCTTCAGAAAGTTTATGGGGACAGTAAGAAAACCTAGAGCTCTCCTGAAAAGACTAGAAATTATGTTTTGCTAAACCAACTCTTCTGTGTAATTTGATGGGTTACTATTAATTCTGTCTTTCTGTTTTACTGTAAAAAGTCTAGACTTCAGTAAAAAGGAAGAGAAATTTTATAAAATCCTGCATATTTCAAAGTTGTTTGTGAGATTTAAATTGATCTGTGTATTTTTCTAGAAATGAACCACATGTATATGTTTTTTAATCTAGAGATGTTTAACTTCTTCTAATTTTTTCTTTTAATTTCAGTTTAAATTGATTGTGGAAAATCCAGAAAAACCTGTTGCACCTGGACTTCAATTTACAGCTTTTGTGGAATATTATCCAGAGAGTGAAGAAATTCTTGAAGACAGACTACTTCTTTTAATAGAAGATGACATGGTTTATATCCCTGTGCTTGGGTATGATGGTCAAAAGTTCATATGCTGCTGTTACTATTTGCACTTTAATCTTGTGGAAAGTTAGCTAAAACATTTCACATATGGCTATGTAATTGATCTGTCAATTACATTGAAAACAAATAGTAAGTTTCCTTAGACAAGTAAGATTTTTAAATTTTTTTTTTCATAGTAGCACACGGGTAAGAAGTTAATTGAGGTGGTGTCTCTCTAAGATCCTCAAGAGAGTTTGGATTTTTGTTTTTGCTTTATTCAGAGTTGGTTGTGATAACATTGATACTTTCTAATTCTATATCAACATTACACAAGTTAGTTAACATCTACTCTTAATGTCTTCCTTCCTTACTGAACCACTTATATAAAAGATTTTATAGTAATTGTCCGTATTTGCAAAACTGGATTATAGTGAAACATATGTTGCTTAACTCTAATAATACAGTGTGCGTTTTAGAATAAGGTGACACCTTCAAGGATTGTTTTCATCAATCCATGTGTGTATGCCTATCTATGTGTGTGTATGTGGATATATGGTTTTATATATTGTATATAACGTATATATTAGTTGGAAAAAAGCAAGCTTCTAAATATAGTTTATCAGGCTTAGGTTAAGCGGTTATTGAGGATGAGGGGGAATTGCTCTGGAGTACCTTTCGCTCCTGTGTTTGTAAAGAGAAATTATAATGACAAACTTCTGTTTACAGGTTCAGCTTTTAAATGCCTAAATTAGGACAGATGAAAACTATTATAACTCATTTTAAGAAAATCTTAACATTACAAATTAATGTACGGACAGAACAGAATTTCCATGGAGATTATTCAGTATATGAGTTGTTTTTAAAAACCAAGCAATCCCACCAATGTATCATGCTAAATATGTTCTCCCGAAGTATATTTTCCTATAAGAAAAAAGTGATTAGGGAGCATTTAAAATTTTATTTCTTAATTTATTTTTATATAGTCATTATTTTTTATTTATTTGTCTATTTTTACTTTTTTTTTTTTTAGGCTATAATAATTTTTTTGTTTATGTGGAAAAAACAAATATACTTTAACTCTTTTTAATCGATCTTTTCCCAAATGTACTTTGTGTCATGCATGACTACTGCTTATAGACAGATGATATTTGATTATTGCACTGATGTGCCACTAAATACATAATGTATTTTTCTAGACAAGCATAGCTTAAAATGCATCATTAACTGTTTTGAGAAAATAATGTACATAGTGTAACACTGGTTGAGAAATACTGGTCAAAAGATTTTTTTTTTTTAATAAAAACTGCGTTGCCACTATGAAATACCCACAAAAGTTTTTAATTTGATTAAAGAACCCAAAAATATTTTCAAGGAAATATTTGCAACATTCTGTTTTGGAGGACGAACCCCACCTCCCACATTTATTTAATTCTAATGTGATTTTTTTCAATTCCTATGTGAAAGTTTGTGCATTTTTTTTTACATTTTTAATAACATTATATTGTTTCTACTGATGTATCAGTAATAATAGTGTATTGAACACCAGTATTACTTTCCCTAAAACATCAAGAATTGAAATAAGTGATTTTAAAAATTGTTAAGGCTATACTTAGATTTACATCAAATTGCTATGTATTTTTGTGATGCACAAACATAACTTACAGTGACAAATTCTGATTTTTGACAAACTTGAATACAGTGTTTATTTTCGTTGGTGAATGTCACTCAGATTGTGTACTGGCAATAACTTTGAAGAGTTGTACATCTGCAAAACAGAATTTTATTGTTTTAAAGCATGTGAGAACAAGTTCATAAAATTCATAAATATAATCCAAGATAATGTGTTATTATATAAGAAATATTTGAAAGTTGCTGATATTAGTTCGACTGGCCTCTTTTAATGTCTGCTGCTTCTCTCTTACGTGTTAGCTTATTTGTAGTCTTCTTTCTTTGAAACCCATTTCTGTATGATGTATAGGGTAATATGTACATATATATAATTCACTATGGGTCTGCGTGTTTTATCCATATAATTTTGTTAAAAGTTCACTGGTGGTTTAGAAAAAAAATTTGAGAAGGTTTAACATTTTTGCCAACAATTTGTGTGGTTCTCTCAATCACATCTACTATTCATTTTAAGATCATCTGTAGCCTGGGATGAGATTCACTGACAGTGTAGGAAAGGTTAGTTTCCCATTCAACATTAAACTACAGTAACACTCCACTTATTTTTGTAGCCATTTATTTGGTAAAAAATGCCAGCAAGAGGATTTCATTGCTCTTGTGCTTTAGTGACATTAATATCACAGTTGTTTGGTTTCTGAGTAAAATAGCTGTTACGTATTTGCCTGGCTCATGAGACTAGACTAGATCCAGTGCTTAGTCCAGTGGTTGTTAGATTAACTGAAAATCTGCATCCAAACTCTTTTCTTATAATAACAACTAAGAATTAATTTTTTTGTTTAGAAAAATATTAAGAAAACATTTGAAATTGGACATTTCCAGGGGTAAATTTTGTCTTTGGGGAAAAAAAAAAACCCAACCAAAATCAAAACAGCTAACCAACAAACCAACCCCAACCTATATTAAAAAACAAACCCCCAAACCTTTAACTGGACTAACTCCATCTTTTCACAGGTCTGTATCCATTAGAAAATGTCATTGCTGTTAGAATTTATGCCTATTCCTGTCTGCTTGGAAAGTTATGTATTTGCATCTTGAGAGACACTTGTGTTTCATTTTTTTAAGAAAGCTTCTTTGAGGGATGTCTGAACACTTGAAAAGACTGTAAAGACTTCACATGTTCCAAGTGTACTCTAATCTTGATAGCTGTTTTCTGTTTTTTTTTATTGTTTTGTTGTTGTTGGGGTTTGTGGTTATTTTTTTTTTGGCCACATACTGCTGGTCTGCATAATCTCTTTCAAGAATTAACTTTTTTTTTGCATTACAATAAATTATTAACGAGAATTAAAAACAGTATGTCAGCATTCCCAAGAGCAACTTCATTTGTTGCATTTCCTGATTCAATTTTTTCTTTCTCTTCTTTCCTTTGCCTCCTTGTCCCCCTGCTCCCTTATGCAGTAGATTATATAGGCAAGGTCTACCTAGCTCAGCCAAGGAGACTTATCTTCCTTGTCCGTTTAGTCTTGTGTACTGCATGTAATGCAGATCATGAGATAGAATTGTTCCTGCGTGTTCCTTCCTGTTTATGGTTAAGAGGAGACAGACTGCTGTGCTGATGTAAAATTCTGATTGATTTCAAACACAGCTTTCTTTATGTGAGATCAGAGGTGTGATTGTATTAGAAATTGAGGCCTTTAAAATACAAGTTTCCTGAAGCAAGTATGATCTTTTCATTATGGCTAAGCAGTACCCAATACAGGGATGTCATCATGCTGGCTGAAGCTCTTAAATAATTAGAAATAATTTGTGTCGTTATCTGCTTCTGTCTGTAATAAGAAATGTTGAAGCTACGTAAAGTATCCATAAAACAAAAAGACTGTAAATTGAAACCAGCATACATGTTTTCTCTCTGCTTTAATTCAGGCAGCTGATAATGAAATATGGTGAATGTTAAATTCAGTCTTATTTTGTGATGCAGGTAACTCAAGGTACTTTAAATATAAAGTTCTTTGTACTATAATAAAGTATTTAAGATTAAATAGAAATGTGTACATTCCATTTTGATGAACTGTTTAAAGCTATATAGTTTTAAAGTTACAGTAGTTGTTAAACAGCTTGATAGACAGCTAGATCTTTTTTCGTCTTCCCTGTGTACGCTATACTGCTGAAGTGAGTTGCATAAACATTGGTAGGAGAACTAGGAGAAAAGGTGAACTCTCTTCCACTGGAATGCTTAATCAAATTTCTTTAAGAACGCAAAGGTGTTTTCAAGTTTTGGGAGAATATAACCATGTCTTTTCTCTGCAGATTAATTCCATACTGTTATCTGGAAATTGAGTCAGAGATTAATTTTGGTACAGTGATTGCAAACAGTAAAATAATTACTAAAGAGATTAGTATTGTTAACCATGGATCATCTTCAGGTAAATATTTAGTATGCATTAAATTATACAAATGTTTTATTTTCTTAGAAAATGTAATTTTGATGAAAGTTAACAGTTCAGTGACCAAGTAGAAATTAACTGAAGTTCTGGGTTATGCGGTTTATGGGTATTGTAGCTAAAGGTTCTATCTATAAATGGCCCATTGCTTCTGTAAGCAGTAGTACTGTGTTTCCGCTTAGGGGATTAAAATGAATTTAGAACTTTGCCAAATTTTAGGAGTTCTCTACTTTTGAGTCCCATTGGAAAGATCTAAAAATAACAGTTGCTCATTGGCTTACTATGCTCAGCATAAATAGTAGCAAATCATGTCTGCTCTTGCTTTGTTGTTTTTGTGATTCTGTGATCCCATTAACTGTTTATTAAATCAATACATATACAAGCTCCCTGTACTTCCAGAGCTAAAGCCCTCTAGGATGGGAATTGAATCGTATTTGTTACCAGAAGGTAATAAGTGGTCTTTTTATCTTGCTGCCATGACTTTTGAAATCATAGAGATTTCAAAGCATGCACATCCTTCAACTTCTGTAAGGGACCATTCCAAAGAGTATAAGAAATATAGAGAATGGAATGTGAGAAAGCTTTTATGATTCAAGTAACCTATTTGACTGCCTTTTCCACTGGACAAAGCTACAGACAGGTTTCTCCAGAAGGGTGACAACCACGCTGAGTTTCAAACAACAAATTTAAGGCAGTGAATTATTTTTACTCCTCACTTGTACAACTGTTTATTATATCCCAAGGCCTCTTTATTTGCATTAGGCCAAGGTTCTGTGAACATTTGCTTCATAGATTTCCACAAGAAATGTTGTACCAACAGCAAATACATAGTTGTAGAAACACAGAGATGAACTGCAAAATTAAAAAAAAAAACTAAATAACTGTCTAGTTAGAACAGAATTTAATTTTTTTATTTTTTTTTCCCCAAAAGCAAAGGAAAAATGTTTTTTTTTTTCTAGCCAGCTCTACTTAAAGGTGTAGTATGTAGTTCATATAATCAGCTTTTACTCATGCATGCTAACTTCTTTCTTTGCAAAATTATGATTAGATAAAGCAAATCTACATTACATATACATCTACAACTGATTTGCATGATGTGAAGTTTCTCATGTTGAATAGGAACTGTTTCTGGTTGTAAACTCTGTGGCATGATGCACATAGGCTGCAGATGGAGTTTTGCAGTAGGCTCTGTAAATCGTAGTGCAGGCACATTAACAGGCAGCGCGTAAACTGTATCAGCAGGAAGTGCTGTATACTGTCCTGTGACTCAAGGGTTGCAATTCACATGTCATCTCATGCACAAAACGAGTCCTTTGTTTCTGCTTCCGATCTCAAATCGGAGATTGTCTATTTTTTGAGCTCAAACAGTGCATTTTTCCTACAACATTTGAAGCAATTTCTTGCTATCTATGATATAATGACAGTTAGTTAGTGCCACTGGTTAAGTACACATTTAATAATTTTTTTGCATTTTGAAAAATATTTTTATAACATATTAATATTCATTGTTCTCTTCTGCAATAAATTGTGTTGTGTACATACCAAACCACGAGAACTTTTGTTACCTGTGATATGCACTTAACTGTCTGGCTACAGTAGCTGCCTAGAGCTGTGTATAAAATATCCTGTTACTTACAGCTGCTTTATGATATAGTCACTTTTGTTTGGAACACGAGTAACTTTCCTGTTAAAACTACAACTTGCAAAGTGGCATTGGACATGTGGGTGTAATATTTAAAGAAAGTCTAGAAATAATGATCTACTCTGTGTTAGAAATGGTTTTGAAAAATATTAACTCTGTCTCCATTTTGTGAATATCTGCATTATGTGCTTTGTAATTCTGTGTAATAGAATAATAAAAATCTACAACTTTATGTTGTGTAGCATTCTGTTTATTATTGTGTTTCTTTTAGGTACATTTAAAATATCATACGATGGGGTTGTCCTGCTTAACATCAAACCTACCAGTGGAGTGGTAGAGCCGAAATCTGTAACGACTGTTACAGTAGATATCTGCACAGATGTACCCAGAAACATCAAAGAAGTGATAAAGTGAGTGTGTGTCTGAAGAAATCCAGCTCTATAGATTAAATTTTTGTCTGTTATTAATTCTAGTCTTCATTATGAATGTTTATCTAAAAAAGTTAAGCTCCTAGATGTCAGTTGCTGTCTTCCACGTTTATGTTTATTAAATTAATTTGATTGTATTATCGCCACAGAACAGTGATGCATAAATTGTGCACCTGGCTGTGTTATTAAAGATCTTTTATAAATCTTAATGATATTGGATGCTTGCACATCTCTCATTATACAACTAACCAAGAGTTTTTATATCTTTCACCTTTCTACACGTCCTGTGTTCCTTACTTTTTTTAGCTTCTGTAATGTTGCTGTTTTTCTTTTGGCTCTGTGTGTTTCAGGAGTCTCAGAAACATTATGATGTCCTTTTGTGTATCTTATTTTAAATGGAGGGAATGTATTTGCAACCACTAACTCTTTTAAGAACAGACTATTTTTAAATGCCTGTCTTGGCTCTCTTCAAATGATGAATATAGAATTCTTAGCAAGTGCCAGAATTTGGAAGTTGATATCAATCTGGAAGTAATTTTCAATCCTGTTTTCTGGTAACAGTGAATAGGGTGTGGTTGTGGTTTTTTTGGGAGTGGGTGTTTCTGTTTAATTTTAAAATTATTAAGACATATGACTTAAAGTTCAGTTCTTTCTGTTCTTGCTTTTTGTAGCCTGTTGGAAAAGGAAATGAAATGAAAGCAGAAAAATTCTATTAGAGTGACAGGCAAGACAATATTTGTATTTTGCCTCACAGTTGCATCCTCCTTCATATGATATTTCTGTGGTTACTGAGTTTCAGCCTTTTGTGTTATGCTTTCTGCCTTTCTTTTTTTGTCTAGCTGCCACCACCATTTTCTTCACCCCGTGTTGGTTAAATGGGTACTGTCTCCTGCAGTCTAGTAGATAGTTTATCTATTAAACCAAAGGAACATAACTGCACAGAGCTCAAATTTCATCCTTTGCCCATTCCCTATCTTAAATTCTGCATATTTCTGTCAGTGAATTTGGCATTTCTTAGTAGGTACTGCCATAGCCTTTAGACTAAATGATATCTTAAGTTTCCTTGTCAAGCCTATATATATAAATGTATGTGTATACATGTGTGGATCAATTTTTAAACAAATAGGGTAATGTTGAATGTCTTAAAATGAGTATTTGGCAGGAATTTGACTTGGAGAAATAGTACAGTTTTGATAAAAACACCTTGGTTATTTTCATTTGCCTTATCCTCTAACCATTTTGCTTCTATGCACAAGCAAAATTCTTTTCAGAGGAATCTACTCTTATATTTTATTTTTGAGATTTCTTTTCTGTCTTGGAGAATCCCGTAATCGCATTTCAGAATTTGAAAGGTGGTATTTAGAAAGTTTGAGATCCATTCCCAGATCCGTTGGGTAGTTATGTATGTGACTATTCAAAACAAAGATTTTTTTATTTTTTTTTCCCCAGTTCAGAGGCTATTCAAAAGGAGAGTTGATTCTATTAGAACAATAAATGATATTATTAAATTTGATTCTGTTGTGCAGCAAGAACAAACGAGCTTTGTTCCAGTAGGAGTCTAATAAAGATTTGTACAATGTCTGTACGGTCCTGGTGTGTTGTGCTATCATCAAGATCAAGCATTCAGGCAGGAATAGCAGGAGTTTTTATGCTTATTCAGATGAACTTCTAGCTCCAGTATATGCCAAAATTGGTATCTAGATACACTGCTCTTCTGAGAATCTTTGTGTCATTGGTAGGCATCTCTGATTCTTTTGAGATGACACTCTTGTTTGTTTCAAACATTAAAAAACGAAGAAAAACTCAAAAAGCTCCCCAAAACTCCACCATGTAATGTGTGATTCTTACAGATTGGTAATATTCCTATTAGGTATCACATTGTCAAGTACACTCTTTTCCCACCCCTTCTGGCCTGCTTAGTATATCTATGGAAAGCCAGTGGTTTAAATGCTCTGATTTGGTTCAGTTTTGCGTAGGTTCTAATACGAACCAAACATTATTACTAATGCTTTTCTCCATTAACTGTTGCTTCTTGCTACTCTTTCCGACAGAGTGGAATTAGAAGGTCATGGCTGCACTGAAGTATGGATCAAAGCCGTTGTTGTTGAACAAGTTCTTAAAGTTCTAGGAGTGTCTTGTGGAAATGTATTGGAATGCATTAACTTTGGACCAGTTTACTTTGGGTGTTCAAAGACTGAACAAATATCTTTATACAATGAAAGTCCAGAGTGTATGGAGTGGGTAGCGGTACTGGAAGACAATGCTGTTGGAGGAGAGATGGTAAGAAACTATTCTGGTTTTATTTCGGTTGAAAACTTGGTTTTGTTTCTGCTTTTGCATCTTTTTGTTTCTCAATATTCGTCTTCTAGTAGTGTTTACTATGTCATACTATTTCTTGATCAATAGACTTTCTGAAACTTCTGTCCAATCAACAATTTTTTTTGCTATTATTTAACCTTGGAATTAAGATTTTTTTTTTTATATTTTTGTTTCTGTGATATCTGAACCTTAACAATGTTGTTGGATGTATTTTTTTGTTTGGCTTTGGTTTTTCTTGAGCAGTTTTGCTTGACCTACTGGATTGTTATCATTTAGTAGGAGTTATCAAAACATGTTTTGGTATTCTGAGATGTTAAGCATCTGTGGTTTTACTTGTTTTTCTCAGACAATGAAATCATTAGAGTGAGCATCATCTTCAAAAAAAGGGAATTCAAAACATTGACATGAAATTGATTTTTAAACATTGGTTAATTAGCCATGTGGTATGTAACTATGTCAGTGCTATTACTGAAGTTGTGTCTTTCTACTTGTTGTGAAACATGAAAATGTATGTGTGTGTGGGGGAAAAAAAACCCCAACCAAACACAAAAGGGGAAGCAGAACAGGCTGAACTATTCCACAACTTGATTATTTTTTAGGGTACAGATCTTCAGAGGAGTACAGATGCTGTTTTGCAAGACTTAAGCCTCAAAAATAGAACAAGAGATGTAGATCTTTCCACCTTGATCTTGTGCATTCCCAGTCAAGGAACCTTGCTACCTCATGAGAAATCTTTGGTTACGTTGTGCTTTAGTCCAAAGTAAGTGAGTGGTCCAAATTACACATGCACAAGCTGATTGGTCTAAACTATTCTGTAAAGAGCTATGTTAGAGAAAATAACTTTAAGTTATATGTCTTCAATTTTTTTTTTTGAATGACTTCTGATGTATTTATGTGTGTTAAAAGGAATTCCTTGGCGTGATAATACAAATGAGAAAGCAAAGTCTGAAATGATTACCCGGGAGATGTTTTATAAAGCATTGAGGATGTGTTTGAACCAAGAACTGCTTAAGCTTATTTTGCGAGAACAAGAATTTTATTAGATTTTGTCAAGGGAACTAATTGTAGCTCCCATTAAATACGTTGAATCTCTAAAGATTGTTGAGAGAGTTCTACAATGTCAAATTCAATTGCTTTTTGATGACCGCAGATTTATTTCATAAAGATATAGTATACGTGCAGCATTATGAAAGAACATATATCTTTCATTAATGAGAGGCTGAAATATTTTGGAGCACTTTAATTCCATTAAACAAAAAGTAAGCATAAAGGAACATTTCTTCTTCAGATAAGGAAAAGAAAAAACACTCTTGCAATTTTCCCTTGAACTCTAAGTTACTACTATGCATCTAATATTAGTTTAGAAAACTGCTGGGGACTAGCGTAATAAGCATACAGATATTGTTGAATTTAAATTTGTTACTGTTCCATTTTCTGAAAGGAAGTATAAAGATCATTTGTTCAAGCTGTAACCAACAGCAGAGAAGCCAGACTGGATGATGAAAAATAAGTCTTGATTTTTTTTTTTTATGAGTTGGGATTTGGTGGTTTGTTTTATCCCCATCTTGTAATTAGAGGTTGTGATTCTTCCAGAAAATTCAAAAGGGACTTTGGAATGAATGACTCGTCACCAAAACAAGATTACGTACTGTTTCTGAGATTTGAAGCTGTTGGCAGTCAAGATTGTTATCTGCAGGCCCTCAATGATGATGCCACAGCAATCACAAGTATGTTATCAGAAATACAGAGTCACCATCAGACATGGATATATGGATGATAAAAATGTGTATCTTGATTTTTTTTTTTTAAATTCTTCATGTTCTTAGGAGTTTTATGGGAAGCCTGTGTTTATTTTCTTTATATCAATACAAATAAATTATTGTAACTTACATCTTCAATGCTTTAGCACCAAAACCTATTTGAACAGTGAGTAGAAAAGAGGAGGGAATCATGTGCCATGAATACACCTGCTGGTAGTGAACACCTAAAACAATTACAAATATAAATGTTTGGAGGACATAAAAAGATCCCCAGCGATTTGCAAGTCACCAGCACTTTGGTAATACCAGTTCTAGGCATTTTCAAGTGAGTACTGGATCACCCTCAACATCCTTAATGAGGGAATATGTTATCTAACAGCCATTATAAGCAAGTGAGCATGTCTGTGTTAAGTTTATACAAAACTGCATTATAAATCATATTGTATTATGGTGTTACTTTGTTTTTGCAACTACACAAGTACAGTATGACTTTTCTCTTTGTAAGCTAATAGATGTGTAAGATTTTTTTTTTTTGTTTGTTTGTGTTTTGTGTTTGTCTAATGCAGTGAATCGTCCTCATCACACGGAGTTAGCTTTGTCAGGTTCTGGGCTTCCTGTTGTGTTAACTTTTAATCCAGGACCAGTTATTAACTTTATGGAATGTTTCATGGGTGAACAAACACAAATTGTATGCACACTCAAAAATGAATCCGAGTCCCTCCCAGTAACGTTCAGCTTCAACAAGACTCCTCACTTTAATATTTTTCCTCAAAAAGGAAAAATATTAAAAAAATCTGCAAAGGTAATTACCTGTTTCTCTTAGATTTGTGTAGATATGATGATTACTTTATAGTGGCCAATGATGGAATTTCCTGTAAGTAAACCAGAACAATTTCATTTCAGTAGCTATGATGTTTACTATCAGCCAAATACACAATTTTTTTCTCCTTATGTAGAGTCTTTTAATGCTCTTTCCTGTATTCCAGAAAGCAACAAGTGTTATTTTGAATTTGGATAAAATAATTGTGGTACTAAAGAAACTTTACCCAGGTTATTCCTGGCTTTAAATTTTTTATATTTTACTTAACTCGAGAAGATTGGTTTATACCCAAACCTTTGCAGGATCCTTTTAATTTCTTTCCGTAAATCACAAATATTTGAGTAACATAATATTTCTTTTAATGGAAGAAACTTTGCCAAATTTAAGTCAAATATGGAAACATTTATAATTTCACAAACCTGTAACTCAGGGTGCAAGAGGAACAATTTGTCTCAGAAATGAGCAAGTAAGACTTTGTGGTGTTCTAATGTGTAACATTTTTATATTTCCTTATATTGCTATTTATATTGGCATATTGTAAACGCTGAGTTTTGAACACCGATGTTAGAAGTAAGTGTAGAGAGAAGTGAATCAATTAAACAGAGAATTACACAAAAGTTTTTTCTTTAGTTTTCTGCCTCATATGTCTCATAATGACATTTATTTTCCAGGATGTGATATTTTCATTTTCTCCACGTCAAATAGGAACATTTAAAGTGAAGCAAGTTGTCAATATCATTGGTACAGGACTAGAGAAAAACAATTTACAGGTTTTGAAGATAAAATCTTTTCACCGAATATATTTGAGCTTTACTGGTGTGTGCAAATCTAAACGAAAAAACATTCTATTCAAAATTAATCCTGGTAAGGTGCTAAAAAGATAAGTGACAAGTGACAAAATGTTTAAGAAGTACATTTTTAATATTTTGAAAGTGAACTTTTTACTATTTTTTAGTTTGTTTTTTAAAAATAATATCTCTTGAGGAGTTGAGAGAATGCTCAGTTGTATGACATATACCCATAAGAGTATAAAACAATGGCTAAGATGATGGTAAAAACCTCCCTCATATTTTAACAAAAATTGAGCTATGAAAGCATAAATTTTTATCATCTGATTGTCTAACTTTTATAAATCATAGAATCATAGAATGGTAGGGGTTGGAAGGGACCTCTAGAGATCATCTAGTCCAACCCCCCTGCTAAAGCAGGTTAGCCTAGAGCAGGTTGCACAGGAATGCATCCAGGCGGGTTTTGAATATCTCCAGAGAAGAAGACTCCACAACCTCTCTGGGCAGCCTGTTCCAGTGCTC